>JAQGBX010000730.1:0-31262 GCA_034698745.1 Megaphyllum sjaelandicum | reverse complement strand
TATTTACAATTTTTTACAGAATTATCCCTTTCTAAAACGTATTGAGAAGGATATGGGGCACCTGCTAATGTGCCTTTTGTTGACCTTAACATTTGTCTTGGAAGTAACTTTTTTATTATTCACGATACATTGATAGTTTCAAGTAGTGAAATCATAGTGCCTTTTTATGAACCCAAAACATTCAAACAGGTTTAAAAATCAGACCATAATCTGCGTAACTCAGGCGCATCGAGGAAGTGTAGGCTTTCCTGCACGTGTGTTCAGCCGCGACGCCTTTTCTAGGGAGGGCACATGTTTTTCATTTCTTCATAACATTTTTGATTACGGTCTGATTTCAGAACTGCTTGATGTTTTGTGCTAACAAAAGGGCACTTATCATTTAGATAGTTGAAAACATTAATGTAGCGTACAAAAAAAAGTTACAATGTCTATGCTTTTCGAGAGAAATGTCAAGTTCAACAAAAGGTACGTGTATATTATCAGGTGCCCCATAACCTTCTAAATGCATTTTTTAAGTGTTAAAATTTACTTTAATGTAATTTAAACATGTAAACAATCTGCGATGAACTCATGAATCACCCGGTGTTTCCAACGTCCAAGTTTAACTTTTGTTAATTTTGTCAATCCTTCGGGAACTTTGACCACTAGGGGTTTTGTTGTCCTCTAAAGCGATTTTCTTCTTCGAACGAATATTAAATTAGTATTTTCTCCTAGCAGAAAGACAGCGAGATGCTAGGATAATTAACGACAGATGGTGTCCGTAATTCCGTTATAAGCCATAACTCCGGTAAACCTGACAGTTTTCAATTCCCCGAACTGAGATTTCGTTAGGAGAGCAGCAGAAAGCAGAAGATAATCAAAGAGACCATACGTTGAATTCTTTGGGGAATTGAGCGTATAAATTTATCTAAGTCTATTGACATAAATTGCTTATCCATGACCTTTTTTTCTCGCTTAAGCTCCTCTGTCAGCCTACATTCAACCCGAAAGACAGGAAGTGGACGAAGGAAAAACGGCCACCTTCGTGTGCACCACCTCCGGTCATCCGGTCACCTATCTGTCATGGATCAAAGATGGCCGTTTCTTGGCCATGGACGACAGAGTGAAATTGTTATCTAGAGAAATTCTGAGAATTGAATCGGTGAGGAGAGAAGATCGAGGAATGTATCAATGCATCGCCAGAAATGATCGCTTTTCGGTCCAAGCTTCGGCCGAATTGAAACTAGGAGGTAAGCCATCATCAAATCTGCTGACGGAATGACGTCGATTTAAAAAGCCGGAAATATGAAATATTAGCCGAAAACAAACGGTGGAAAAAAATCTTATTCGACAATCGATGGCAATTTAAAGATTGCTTTGAGCGATAGCTTTTTCGGTGGCAATATAGAATACTTTTTTTGTGCAGTTTTTTGTCGTTGAAAAAGGGTTTTTTTCTAAAGTTTTTAAATGAGGATAAGATGGCGGGCCACGACGACTCATCCATCACCTCGTAGTCGTTCTATGTTGTATTTTTTTTAAAATTTACTAAGAAACCATCCATGATGCCACGCGAACAATGATTTGCTTCTAGCTTCCACATACAATTAGTTTAGATGGGGATGCAATTATACAGTCGAGCACGGATAAGTGAAAAGCCGTCCGGGTAAGAAAAACTGTTGCACTTATCCGGGTTTTCACGTTTGCGGATATTGCATAGATGCGCTTGTTTTCGCTCAGAGCAATGAATTAAGGGGATGCTAATTAAACAACAAATTTAAAATGAAAACAAGTTTTTCTAAATCGTATTTATAATTCGACAGGTTGAAATTGTTTCTCAACGTCAGCATCGTACCAAGATGTTGCTACTAAAGGAATTTCTAAACTTATAGCTTATGGATGAGAACACACTTGATGCTTTATTTCGACGTTCTTCCTTCAGCTTCTTTCCTTTTGTTTTCATCTTCTTGTTTCCAGCATTGATGCGCTCAATGAATGCTGATATCAGCGTGATGATCAGTGTGCTTGGTGGCGCCACTGCATACGTTATGCTAGGTGAAACATTCCGCGTAAAACCCTAATTGTGTTGTAGTTGCACATGCGCATTAGCATCTCATGAGTGCAGGGCATGTTTTTTACGGTACATAGGCGACATACAATCGATGGCTACCTGTGTGCCAACCCGTATCTAACAAATCTTCTTTCTGCTTTCCGAAAAAGAATGTTAGTAACATTCTCGAAAGCTTATAAGCGCTTATTGTATGCTCAGCCTGGTTCGACCAAGCGTTCCTTGATTGCGCCGTCATTTAAAACGGTGGCGCTACTGTACGCTGAGTGCATGGTAAGCGCCTGCAATAAGCATTCACAATGTTCTTACACTATGCTCATAGAAGTGAGGTTTCTTTGTAGTGCTTACATTAGGTTTTCTTCTCAAATAAACGTTTGTCAGATATAATGTATGATAACGTGATGTACTGTATATACTGTCGCTCCTGAGTCAGCTGCTATGTTCGATTTTTGTTCATAACTCGGAGCAACAATGTGCATTCGAATTCTGGTATATAATTCGCAATAGTAAGTAAAACATTTTTATAAATGGGAAGAGTAAAAAACGCAGGTCGACTGTAGTAGCTACTCACAACTAATCTATGTTGTAGTTTGAAAGACCCGATTTTCACTTATTCGATAACAATTTAATAAAAAATGCACCTCAGGCTCACTAAACATGTTCACTTGTCCGGGTATTTCAATTAAGTAGTTTCCACTTATCAGAAGTTCATAAGTTGAACGTTTGCTTGAATTATCAGGTTGTTTTTTTCATTTTAGCGGTTTTCACTTAACCGAGTTCGACTGTATATATATAAAAAGAGTTGATTTAGAGATGTTTCATTCTGGTTAGAGATCATCCATAAAGGAAGTCCGGTATTTTTCCGGGTTTTAAGACCACCCTTCTCCCACCTGCCCGTCCTTGTCCGGTTTATGCATCCCTTCCCCCCATGTCCCGTCTAATTTTTAAAACAAGTTTTTTGATTACGTAAGCAAATGTTATTACCGTATGTTCTTTATTAATTTTTACAATGATTATATTACCATTAGTAAACCACAGACCTACAGAATATTATAGCATTAATTTAAACAGATCGATGAAATAAAATTGAATAAGAAGAACCACAGACCTATAGAATATTAATATAACTGTAAGTAAAACAGACAAAGCAAAATGAAATTAGGTGAATTATCTACAATTTTTCAAAATCTGAGTTTAACCAATCATCCATACTTTTAATCGTTAACACGGTTGCTTTCGTCTGAGGTTTGGTTGCCTTATTATCTGCACTTGTCACCTCAATGATTTCCTTGTGATCAAGAACATAAAAATGTTGAGTTATTGATGCTTTCAGAGACTTGAATTTAAAGTGATTATTCGATAAAATTGACTTGTCCTGATCTTGTAACGTGACAATTATAATACGCCAGTCGTGATTTCTCCTTGAACTCAACTCGGAAGAATTTACGAATTCATCATTTTGAGTTTAAAATTTACCATTTTATTTTTTTAGTTTCAAACTGACTTTTAGGTACTTGAAGACAAAGAGATTTAGAATTTAAAGTGATTATTCGATAAAATTGACTTGTCTACATCTTGTCACGTGACAATTATGATATGCAAGCCGTGATTTCTCCTGGAACTCAACTCGGAAGAATTTACGACTTCATCATTTGAGTTTAAAATTTACCATTTTATTTTTGAGTTTGAAAGGGATTATCCATATAGGACGTTCTGTATTTTTCCGGGTTTTAAACTCCCTCATCCCTCCTCCATGTTCCGCTCAATTTTTAAAACAGCTTGTTGATTACATAAGCAATTTTTATTATGTTCTATGTCTATTTTAACATTGATAATATTAGCATTAGTGAACCACAGACCTATACAGAATATTATAACTGTAAAAAAAATTAAATTAGGCGAATTACCAAACAAGTTTAATAATCTGATTTTAACCAATCATCCGTATTTTTAATTGTTAACATGTTTGCTTTCGACTGTGGTTTGTTTGCCTTAATACATGTACATGCACTTGTCAACTCAGTGATTTTCTTGTGAGTTATGTTTGTGAGTATGTTGAGTTATTGATGCTTTCAGGGATTTGTACACGTGCATTTTCTTATTGACTGTTACTTTTGATGCAAAATACAGTATATATCTAGAATGTAAATTTATCAAAACTATTACTGAGACAATGGTACTACCTGTACCAATGAACTATACAAATTCACAGCTTTCGATAAAACCAGGAATTTCTCCTAACAGGATAGCAAACCACCCAGTTTTAAAGGCCAAAATAAACTCTTCCTCCATATACAGGACAGTAAAGTATTTAATAGCTGATGCAGGCTATGTAAGCTGAAGAAATCATTAAATTTGCTTATAAATTGATTAGCAAAAAAATGAAACCAATGCGATCAATTTATCATCTAAAACTGATGACAGTTTAAGCCCAAGTTGACATCCGGACATTTACTTTCCTTGACATCCCCCCCTCCGTCCGCCTGTGTCCCATTTTCACATACCCCCTCCCCCTTTTCCAAACGTCCTTTATGGATGGCCCCTAATGACGACTATCATTAACAATCAAGTGATGACGCCACTCATCAAAATAAATGACGACGTTTGATGCGTTATCTATACACATCCCGTGTCTTTTTTTTTAAATATTTTATTTTTATATGCTTTTGGTGAAGATTTTTTGCATACAGCTCTGTAGATTATAGCCTTTCAGAGAAATATATATATATATATACATGTAAGTACATGTACTTTTCAACGAGCCAAATAAGCAACAATTACGTATGCAGGCATGAAGTATGAAAAATTTTTTTTACTAAATTTTTCAAGCAGATGACAGAAAAAAACAAAGAAAAACTGCATCTCGACAATATTTAAACATTGAATAAAAAGGAAGCTTAATTGGATGATTTATTATGTACATAAAACCAAAACAACACTCGGGATGTTTTCAAAAAGTACGAAGATGGCACTCGACTATGCCGTAAGGTAAAATTGGAAAATGATAAGAGCTACTTGACATAATGTCTATCAATATTTGCTCGTATACTGTATAGCTGCTTGTTGTTAGTGCTGATAGTTTTCATCATGGTTTGAGGCCATTTCATTATTTTTAAATATTTTCATATTTTCATCAACCAAAAAAATAAGCTACATCAAGAGGAAACTTGGGCTGAAAGTTTTGAAGATAGATAAGAGTTTTAATGTATGGTATACATTTCAATTTGTATGGATATCGTTGTCATAATTTAGTTATTTTTAGAAAAATTAAGACAAAACTTGATGCGATTTTAACAAAACTTCGGAGCTTAGTTGCGAGTTTCTAACATTATGCGTGTAATATGTCAATAAAACAAAGGATCTAAAAATCGATATTCTAGAGTTTTATGTTACTAATGAGGAAATATTAAACGCTCGTTATCATATTGGGTTTCAGATTTTAATTATGACGATGTAAAATTTTCACTCGTTATTGCAGTATAGTGTTTTCTCATTTCGGTTTCAAATTTAAGACTTGTTTACTTTGAAAATTTTCATCTGAAAAACAAACCATAACTTCATTAACATATTTATTAATTTTTATTTAAACCTTGCCTAAAGAAATTCTTACTTTACTACACCGAAATTGTTGTATCACAGCAAAACTTTGTTAAAAAAATTAATTAAACTATATCAGGGATTTTTTGATTAACTTTTTAATTAATTCATAGATTTTGACTAAATAAACATACATGTGCATTAAATATTTATGGAGATTTTGTTGCCTGTTGCGCGTTAAAGCTACATTAACAGAGTTGAAGCTCTGTTAAAGCTACATCCCAACCTCGTTATGACGAATTTCAAGTAGCGTGAAATTGCGTTTTTTTAAACCGTATCAGAAAGCAGATGTATTTTAAAAAATCGGACAGGAGCTGGAAATTGGTTCATACTTTACGAAATTTGTAAAAAGCGAGTTCGTCTTAATGAACGAGGTCTTGCTGTATTAAGATAAAGAAATAGCTCAAAAATTATGGCTAAGTTACATTCGATTTAATCTAGGATTAACGTTAAAGATTACTTAATATTTCTTTTCTTGAATTAATAAAATTGGTAAAATAAATTACATTCTAAAGAAAAAAAAGTAAAGTGTGTGTTAAATGAATTATTTCAAAACTTTTGCTAGATTTATTTTTTAAGTTGATTAAACTCCAATTGCATCAACCATTTTTGGAGATTGTTAAATTTTAAAGTTTATAATTGAAGTTTGTTTAGCACCCTAACAATACTAACATTTTATATTCAATTTAAACTTAATAATTTTATTACAAATTAAACTAATTTTGAATTGAATATGAAATCTGTTTATCTAATGATGTATAAAAAAATTTCATTAAGCCTAAGGCAATCTTAACAAGATTTCCTTTGGGGGTTTGGCCAATACTGCAAGACACCCCGTAAGTCCGACCTAATGTAAATTCAATCAGTAACCTTAAGTTGCACCTTTTTTACTTAATTTATACTCTAGATAGTTTTAAGTAATTTAATAATAACAATAAAAAATGTTCATTAAACAAAATTTATATCCAAGTTTTATTCATTTTTTTAAAACAAGAGAAATTTTTGGTTTCTAATCTAATATAAATTTTAATTACAAAAGGGTATTTTTTCAATGGTTTCAAAAGCGAGCAGCAGTAAAATCTCCCTTTCGATTGTAAAATTTTGGCTACGGTGGCGAAAGGTCAAAGAACTATTTAGTAGCAATTTTAGGAAAACTGCGAATGCGCTGAAAAATGCTCACTGAAAATGGTTATGATTGGGGAATGCAATGTGAAAAAAAAGGGTGGGGGGGAATGTAAAGCCTAAAAGTAATCGTATAGTCATACATATAGATTACTGAATAATGTTTATTTAAAATGTCGATTTTGCATCTAACCATGGTGCAAAAAAAGGAGCGCAAAGCTCAAAACAGACAGCTGAGAATAATCCAAGAAAATCGATATTCATGTACAGTATTATGGGTACTTAGAGACGTTGAGTTCTGCTCGATTTGGGTAGAATTCAGCGATTAGGACAAATATGCCAAAGTCATTTTGAGGAACCAAGCCACGTTTTTAAAACCATCTACATCTGGGGCTGTTTGTATATAATGACGTCATCCTCAGAATTTAAGGAATAACAACATTATCGTAATTTAACGTATGACGACATCAGCCAAATTGTCATGAGTGATAATTTTTTTATGAATGACGTAATCGTCAAAAACGCACGAATGACATCGTTGAAAATTTTAAGAATGTCATCATCGAAAAAGTTACTGGATGACGTTATTAGAATTTTAATCGACGACGTCAATCACTAAAAGTGGCTCATTTTTGGACATGAAATTGCACATTCTTTCAAACAGTATATTAGATTTTTATCGTCCGTTTAATCGGGAGTTACGTTGTTTCGTATGTTTAATCTCACATTTATTTGGAACATTTCTTTGAACATTAAATCGAACGAAATGTTCGTATTTCGATTTAAATCGTATTAACTGGAATTTATTTAGATTGAAATTGTAATTTTATTAATTGTATTCACGTAAATTGTACTGTTGGTGTAATTGGCATCCCTGGTATTCACGAAGCTATTTTATGAAATTAGCTCCGATTAAAATGCGTCTTAGCAAGAGCACATATCGTTTATGATCTGAGATAGACAATTTATTAAGTTAGGCCTATTGATCGTCTATTTTAATTAACTTTATGTAGAAAATAAGAAGGAAAAAAATGCATCTTTCACGCAATCTCAAAGGATTTTAATATTTCCTCCTTCCTCCCTCCCTCTTCTATTGCGAATATAATTGCTTCGATGCATAATTAATTTCTCATCTCGTCATAGAAACTTTCGAAAAAATCTGGACAAGTTTACGGAAAATATGATAAGTGAAGAGAAAATCAAATTAAGCTTTTGTTCCGAGTTTAATATTTTAATGCGTTTCGTTTAAGCTTTTTTAGCGTTATTTTTTGTTGATATTAAATGAACACTGGCAAATATTTCATTAAATATTTTTAAATGAGTTTTATTTGTTTTCCATATTAAAGAAGCACAGTTTGTTATTTTAAGAGAGTTAAGTTTTGAAAAGTGTTTATCAAATTATGTATTACTTTAATTGCATCTTCATTTTTATAAAAAAATAAGGCCAAATTTCTATAGAAAAATTATACAATCAAATATTTAAAATTGAAAATATAATCCAGTGTGTAATACAGCAATTGCATACTTCACATGTTGTCTTAATCAGAAATGTTTATGAGTATTTTGATATTACATTTTTTTTGTCGAGACATACAGTACACGTAAACATGTACAATTCGTAGTAATAATTAAAACTCGAGGGTGAATGAATGGGAGGGTACTTTCGGTTTACAATTTATTTTTTCATAAAACTGATAATCTTCAATTTGTCCGATACCGTAGAACCTCGCTAAGACGAACTTTAAGGGGCATGTAGGATCCTCCGGTGTCTTTTTAATATTTGTCAAAGTTTTTTTTTAACGAAACGTAGCGCGAAAATTCATTCGTTGCAGCCAAAAATTTGTAATACCTAAATTAGGAATTGATCTTAATTCTTATGAAGAAATTAGCATTAATCGTCCATACTCCAGGACGGGGGACTGTAAACGAGTTCGTACTATCATAGCTTCGTACAAAGCCAGTTCTTCTTACGAAATTCCACCGTATCAAAATCTGCGCTGTTCAGTAAAAGATCACCTGATCAGAATAAGAAAACTCAGCTGTCATTTCCTGTTTTATGGGATGATAAACTGTATCTATTTTTTGATTTTGTATTTCAGACGCAGCCCCTGTATTTCTGCACACATTTTCGGAGAGGACGATTAATTCGGGAGATGGTCTTTCTCTGAAATGTGCAGCATCTGGAAATCCTCCTCTGGTTGCCAAATGGACATTGGATGAGGGCGAAATCGTGTCAGCAGATTTTGTCACTGTCAGAAATGATGTTGTCAGCTTCGTCAACATAACAAAAGCAATGACAGAAGATGGAGGGGAATATCAATGCATTATGAGCAATGTTGTCGGAACCATAAAACATTCAGCACACATCAACGTAAGGGGTGAGAGAAATACGTAGCTTTTTTATTTTTAGAAGAAAAAGTATAAAATGAAATGTTGCCATGAAAACAACCGGTTATTACGTTAGCGCTACATCGGAGATAATAAACCAAAAATGAAAGTTTTGCTAAAAAAATACATTTTTATAATCAGTTTAAGGAAAACATAACCATAAAAGTGTCTTTTCTGCTTCCAAACTTCTTTAATGGATTTTTTTATATCAAATTTTTTATATTAAGATTTTTTTCTGGCTAAAATGCAGCCACTGAGCTGCCGACGATAATTAATTTTTGTTTTTTATTTGCTGAATTTTTATTTCAGCCACGACTCTGTAAATTTAAAGTTTCGATTAAGGTTTGTTAAAAATTGTAACGTTTTATTATTCACGCTACTTTGACAGCTTCAATTAGTGAAATGAGAAGTGTCCTTTTGTAGCACAAAACATTAAACATTTTAAAAATCAGATCATAATCTTTTTGATTATGATCTTTATTATGGAATAACCATTATAGCATTATGGTATTATTATACCATTATGGATTATGGTATAACCCATCCCATGGGTTACGAGGAAAAGAAAAAGAAAAAAATAAACAGGCCCTTACAAATGGCCTCTTAGCCAAACACATCTGCATTATTACTCATGAGTCGCATATTAAGGTGTGGGCTTTCTTGCATAGCTTTAGTGCTCCCAAAAGGACACTAATAATTTCACTAATCAAAACCATCAATGTAGCGCAAATAATAAAAAAGTTATATTTTCAATAACCTTCAAGACACGTGAAGGTCAACAAAAGGTGCATTAGCAGGTGCGCCATAGCCTTGTTAAACACATTAATTGTATGAGTTTAATATTACTTACATACGATTTAAACAAACAAACAACCTGCAATGGACGTATGAATCACCCGGTATAAGGTTTCGATATACCCCCTTCGCCCCTTAATTAATACAACACATGAAAATCTCCTAACGAAACTGACACATTGTCACAAACAATGACTGTCGCCTCCCCATCCTTCATCATATTTGCATATAACTAAGATGCCCAAAACACGAAAGAAAGATGGACGGAAATCGATAAAGTTTGCCCAAATATAGCGCATTATTAAATCATCGTTAAAAACGAAGGCAACGTTTCGTTGTGATTCTTAAATCGATTGATAAATTAAGCGTTTGTTTTCCCTTTCATTCACACAAAACAATTTTTGCTTTTACTTCTCGAGGTCCCCCCGTGGTGAGAAATATGCCCAACGTTACAGCCATAGCTGGAAAGGACGCTGTTTTACGATGCAAAGCAGCTGGATATCCCATTCAATCAATCCACTGGGAAAAAGGTGGGTTTCAAGCTATATTTTCCTCTTTTCTGCGCATGCGCTAATCTAAGGCCAAACGACGAATCATGCAGGAGCAGACAAATAGGAGTCGGATTAAATGGGGTTTAAACATCGTCGAAAAGCCAACAAAACTAGGCTTTCATCGTCCGAATTAATGTCCGGCCCAATTTCCATGTCTGCTATCGCATTTCCCCAGGAGGGTTCCCTTTTATGCATCTCTAGGCGAACCCAGTTTCCAGCCCAGGGCCGTACAGAGAGATCCGGAAGTGCCCTTCCAGGATTGTGGTCAACGTTAGTGAAATTTAGCTCTGGAATTCAAATTTTGCTTCGCTGTTTGGTCTCTCTTAGATGTAAATGGTTTTAATTTTTATGGTACTGAACAACGTATCAAAGAAAGTGAAATTATAAGCGTATACTTCAAAAAGCTTACAAGGACTAGCGCAATTTACCAGTTAATTTCAATTCACTAAACCAAACTGGTAAACGTCAATTATATTAGATTTACAATTCAAATTTTCTCGGTTGTTAAATTGCAACGAAATTGAAATCAGAAGTTCAATATGGTTGTAATTTTAATGAGAATGAAATGAGAAATGTACTTTTAAAAAGCTTAAATGGAATATGAATATGAGTAATGAACCTAATTTACTAGTTTGGTTTTATTAATGGAAATCATGGTGAACTCAGTTAAATTAGATTTTAAAATTAAAATTATAATTCGCTGTTAGGAAACTCACGAATATTAAATGGTTTTGAATTAAATGAGTTCAAAAAACCTTTCAAAGATAGAGTAATAAAAAGTGTAATTTCAAAATAGTAAAATAAGAAATAAAAGTAATTGTAAGTGTCAGTAAAATTGGGCATTAAATCAATAGTTTTTGTTGTTAGTTGTGCCATTATGGTCGCCATCCTGAATTTTTAAATCTTGAAGGGAGGGGTGTTTGGAATTTTAAACCGAAAATAATTCTTAAAATATCTAAGATATAACAAATGACTTAAGCATCTAATCCACTTTTCAACTGGAATTGGATTTATGAAAGTAGATCATGAATACTATGATTATATTGCCTCGATCGATCTTCATCATCCTTACAGAAATTTAGTATTTAAGAATTTGGCATTAAAGAATATTGAAAGTATCAGTCTGAGCATCCATTTCAGAAAGAAATGGAAATAAAAGTAAAAAATCATGTTATCGGCTCGTATTTTTTTTTTGTTTCTCTACTATTCTTTAGAGAATATTACAGTATACGTGTATGTATTGTTTATTTACTTAATTCGATCACGTTGGTTGCAGCGATTTTGTCCGAAATAAGCGGCTGACCGAAATGGACGTTAAACGTAAAAAAACACGCCAAAAACCTTACTAAAATAATGTGTTCTATGTTTTTAAAAATACATATATGAAATTGTCTGTATTTATATATTTTTAAAATTATATTTATAAAAAAAATGAAAGTAGTGTTTGATGTTGCCTGCTAATTGCTTCCACGGCTGAAATTTAATTTTCTAAAATACGCAGAAAATTCATCTGAGTACAGCCGTTGATCCAATTAGTTGTTTAGAGGCGCTTTGTCCAAATGTGCAAGTGCTTGTACGAAAGCTGCTAAAACTTGTTTCGCGCGTTTGCGTTTTGTAGATACGTGGCAATTTGATCGAATCATGCGATGAAATGACCGAATTAAGCGACTATTTAATTAAGGTAGCACTTGGATAAATCCGTTCTGAATGTTTTGACCAAATAAAACGGCGGATCGGATTAAACGTGATCGAATTAACGGGCTTTTACTGTACTCCATAACGTATTCTGATAACATACAGTATGAATTAATCAAAACGTCGAAATCGTTTTCCTTTTTCTTTAGATAACCACGCATTACCTACGAATCATCGCCATAAAGTATTTCAGAACGGAACATTGATTATTCAACAGGTCAACAGGATAACGGATGCTGGATATTACTCTTGCGTAGTGACCAATCCTCAAGGCCAGTCAGCCCATGGACCAATACATCTATCAGTTCTAAGTAAATACTTTTTCTTTTGTTTCAAGGGGTATTCGGTGTTTATGAATTTTATTTTATGCAACGTAGTTTTGTCTTTTAAGGAAATTTAACAATGATATTTGCACTGTCGATATTACTTCAATATTAATATTATGAAGTTAGAGCGTATAAAATAAGCATTACGTGATACGGTATAATAATAACAGAAAGAAATAGAGCAATAACAGGAAGCAAACAAGCATCGACAGAAATTAATCTTAACCGGAACCGGATACATACCGGAAAAAGGTTAAAATTCAAGGGCAGGAGGTTGACATCCAATAGAAGAAAACTAACATTCCAGTGTGAAACGTTAAGATGCAAGAGCAGAAATTCCCCATTACAGTGCAGAATGATAACATGCTAGAGCAGAACGTTAATATTCAAAGTGCCGATAGTTAAATTTTAACAGCTGAAAGATAACATTCAAGTAAAGAACGTTATCACCCAAGTGCATAAAGTTAACATCCAAGCAACATTCAAGTACATAATGTTATTATCCAAGACAAATGCGTTAACATTCAAGTGCAAAAAGTTAACATTCAAAAGCAGAAAGATATTATTTAAAGTAAAGAAAATTAACATTCAAATGCAGATAGTTAATATTAAAGTACAAATACAGTTAACATTCAAGTGAAGAAATGTAACATTTAAGCGATTAACATTTAAAGTGCAGATAGTTAACATAATAGTGCAGAAAGTTAGCATTCAAGAGCAGAAAGGTAACAATCAAGTGAAGAAAGGTAACATTCAAGTGAAGAAAGGTAACATTCAAGTGAAGAAATTTAACTTTTCAAGCGCAGATAGTTAACATTTAAACTCAGATAGTTAACACTCAAGTTCAGATAATTTACATTCAAGAACAGAAAACTAACATTCAAAGTGCAAAACCGTTAGCATTCATGTGCAGTTAGTTAACATTCAAGCGAATAAAGTTAACATTCAAGACCATAAAGATAACATTCAAAGTGCATTAAGTAAAACTTAAAAAAAGATAAACAATGAAAATCAGGTATAGTAAAAACTTAAATCATTAAGAAGTTGTTAACAGACATCAAGTAACTTTTACAAGTACATTCTTTTCCCAATTATACCATCGAGTGTTCAAAGAACGTTTATTTTCCAAACGTCTTGAAAACGCATTAAATATTGTATGTTGAAGTACAGTAGAACCTCCTAAGTTGACCACACATCCATATGTTGACCACCGCCGTATGTCGACCAAATTTTCATATACTGGTTGGTCACCATGCATGTTAATTTATGGGAGATGGATCTCCATATGTTGACCACCTCCCTATGTTGACCATTTTGTTTCCGCCCTTGGGTGGTCAACTTACGGAGGTTGTACTGTATTTTTTTATATTTTTAATATATTGAGATTAACTTACGTGCCAACAAAATCTAAACCCAAAATCAACTACGAAAAACAAAGTATCTGGATCATCATAAAGCATAATTTCATTGTTGATCTTCGAAGTTATATTCTAAAGTACATGTATTTCATATTCAAGGGTCAGGGTGTTAGACCACTTAATGAAAACTAGTGTTGCGTTCGAACGCGTTTCACTCGTAATTTAGATACAGTACATCAAATACGATGCCACATAAATCATGACAAAAACAAACACGCATCTCGTTATTAGCCTAGGCGGAATTGACTCTTTGCCTAATCAGATCCTCTTGCGGATTTTTAAGGAACTATTGAAAGGCCTTTAGAAACGCTCTGGCCTCCAGCTCTGCATAGAACGGCGCTTTCAGCGCATAGATAACTTGCACATGCAATAGCTAGCATACGCCGTCTGCTCGTGAAAGTTATCTTTACATCATTAATTCATACAGTACCAGTACTAATGTGATACAGTACTTTCACGAGCAGACGGCACATGCTGGCTATTGCATGTGCAAGTTATCTATGCGCTAAAAGCGCCGTTCTATGCAGAGCTGGAGGCCAGAGCGTTTCTAAAGGCCTTTCAATACTTCCTTAAAAATCCGCAAGAGGATCTGATTAGGCAAAGGGTGAATTTTACGAAGCTTAACTGCAGCAAATGCCCTTTGATATCGCTGAATTAACAACAACATCAGTTCGTATAAAATGCTATATGGGCGAAAGAAAGTATGTTTGTACTTTTATGTTTAGTGGTCTGAACCTTTACCAAAGAAAAAAAAAATAATCAGTTTTCTTCAAACATCGAATCTCGATGGCGGCTCCCTGAAGTCTTTAAAACACAATTGAGCACAAAAAGATTTGTATTTTATTTATGAGCTTTTAGTCGGTTAATGCAAAAGCCTCGTAGATCAAATAAAACGACCAGAAGAAGGAAAGGAGCTCGGCAAATATTAACGAAATTCCGCCTAACATTACTAGCTATAAATGTCTACGTGCAATTGGATGAATAAATATTTTATATTTTCCTTCCGGAATGGGACTTCCTTATGTAGACAGGAAAAAAATATTTAACTTTCAATCCTAATCCTATTCCTATATGTTGTAGGGAATTTTGAGAAGAAATATCTTATTTTGCGATTATGCGGATTTCGTAATTTCAACATCCTTTCAAATAGTGTAAATACAAAAACTAAGGCTTTTACTACGAGATAAGTATGGAGTAAACGTTTATTGAAAAGTATGATGCAGAAGATGTTTTGAAAAAAAAATAAAAAAATATGATGCAGAAGATGTTTTGAAAAAAAATAAAAAATATGTTGGGTTTTCATTAAGTTTCCGCAAGTATAAAGAAACGGCTGTTTACCTTTTAATGAAATTTGGTAGAGAAATACACTTAAACGTCGTCTATTATTTAAAAAAATATGACCAATTTGGGAGATGCGTTTTTAGCAACGTTCTGGCACAACGTTTAAACAAAAGCTTTTGTTTGATATATTTTAATTTTGAAATAGGTTTAATAATGATGGAAGAATTATTTGCAACAAATCAGTTAAACGCATACAGCCGTCATTTTGTTTTAAAAAAAAGTATTGCGAGAACTTAATGAACACTTATCGTATATTGTCATGTTATTGAATAAACAGGAATAAACAAAGTTTTTAACAGGCTAGGCGTTCCATTCTTTAAAAAAATGCTATGTTTCACATTTTTAAAAATAAAATTACATTTTATATGTCAAATAATACGATATTTTCATGATAATACCGGCAGCATACTGTGTATCCTTCATTTCGATAAATTGCTTGATGAAAATTAAGTTAGGTCGAAACGTAAAACGAACGAATTTCCAGTCCCCGTCCTAGGATATTGACGAATGTTAATATCTTCAAATATTTTAAAAATCTTCGTCTAAAAATTCGAAAAATTTCCAATCTTTTACAACAGAAATTTTTTAAGGACACATTGAAAAAGATGTTCTAAATTATCAAAAGTTTAAGAAGAGAAATGTGTTCTAATTTTATAAAATTGGTCCAAACTATCATCAGTAAATTTTTCAAAATATTGAACATGTTCCTAAATCGTGAATCAGATGTTGAAAAATCGTGGATATCTTTGGAAACAATGTGGGTCAATTGTTTACATCGTCTTGCTCAGGGATATTTGTTTAAAAACCTGGAAAATTTAGGAAAGTTAAATATGAATTTTTTTAGAAAACCCCGATTCTGAGGAAACTTTTGCGGTTGCGAAAAATTACTATTTTCATTGGTCGATCAAATTTTTCCAAAAGGGGCCATTCAAAATAAACGTCCCCATGTAGGGGGATGGGGGGGTGGGAAAGGTTGAGCCACGGACACAATGTGGACAGGGGAGGAAGGGGGCATGACCAACTCCTACCTCCACTTGATAAAAAAATGCCAAATAAAATCAGTTCCCAAAGTAACAGGGAAATTGAGCGCAATATCGCATATATAGGTTATGTGTTATAAATTGCATAAAAGTCAGTAACAAGGTACCTCCAGTCCTGGAAAGCCTGGAAGGTCCAAACATGATGCTACAACATTTTCACCCAGAAATGCATTAATAAGAGCGAAGATTCTCCCCCGGTCATTATCAGCTCATTATGTGATTTTGCGGGGAAAAAAGTTGCATTTTCAGCACGCTTCTCGGCGAAAGGTTACACGAAATGCTTGGAAATTAATTACTGTCGGACACGCCATCGCTAAGGGGGTTATCGAGCAGCAAATACTCATATCTGGCAGATTTCTCGCAGTGACTCTGACATTCTTTTGGCAAGATTTTCTCGCCTGGTGTAGCGCTAAAGAGATAAAATACGAGAAGAAAAAAACAAGCTAGCCGCAGATAATTGGATCGTAGTGATTATGTCCGGAAAAAAGCAGCGTGTGTGACTGGGATGAGGATGTGTCATAGAAATAAAAGGCTTTTTTTATCCATTTTTAGACGCTCCGGTCATCAATCCTTTTTTCTTCCCCACCAATTCGAGAGTCGGTGTCAGAGCTGGGATTCAGTGTCTCATCACGGAGGGTGACCTGCCCATTTACATTACGTGGTTGAAAGACGACAGACCCATCCCTCCGGACATGGGCATCACTACAAGGACGTTGGACGAGCTGACCAGAAGCTTGATCATCAACAGCATCACCCCTTGGCACAATGGAAACTACACTTGCGTGGCTAAAAATAGCGCGGATTCTGTGAGGCACACTGCGAGCCTCTTTGTCAATGGTAGATATCTTGACAGATCCAATTTATTGGCACCTTAAAAATATTTCTGTTCGTACCATTTTAATGCATTCTGTGGCTTATGGCGCATTCCAATCGTCAATCTGGTGTGCACCGATGTTGCATAATTCTGTTAATTAAATCGGCACTATAGCAGGAAGTAAGCGCAACAAGACTTTACAGACTTATGCCTCACCTTGTAGCCTACACCTATGCACACCAGATTGACGATTGGAATGCGCCATTACTTGTATACTATCAGAAAAGGGCATTTGTTAGTCGATTAATCAATCAAGACTATAACGACTAATTTGGTTCACAATTCACGATGTTATTGAAAATGTGCAATACTGTCGACAAATTCGCAAATTGTCAAAAATTAGCAAACCCGTCAAAATTTCTCAAATAAATTCGCAAAATTGATGAGAAAGCAATATTGTCGAAAAATCTGCAAAACTAGAAAATTTGCAAAACTGTCGAAAAATTCGCAAAATTTTGGAAAATTCGCAATATTTTCGAAAAATTCATAAAATTGTCGAAAATTTGCAAAACTGTAGCAAATTCAGAAAAAAAGCTTAGCTCGGAGGTAATTTAGTTCTCTATTTTATTCACGATTGAAAATTTTATTAGGTTAATACTTCTTCCGATCCATGCTACAATAGGATTGACGATGAACAACTGAATTAGTCATTTTAATTTAAGATCAACTATTTTAGTCGTCAATTTTAGTCAAGATTAAAAATTTATTCGACTAAATATCCGACAATCTTGATCAGTTTTCGGTTTTTAGTTGTCAATTTGGCAGAAATATTTTTGTATTAATTTATCAGTTGAAAAGGGTCAAGTTATTGACTGTCCATTCTCCTTAGGGTATTATGTCGAGGAAAGTTTTAGGCACAAAATGCAATTAAATATTTTTAATAAAAATGTTGGTTTATTCATTTAACGAAGGTGAATCAAAGATGAACTTAAAATTACGCTTTTCAAAACATACTCTCTTCATTGCATACGGAATATGTATGATTTGAAATACGTTGTTGGGATGGCACTGATTCTAGCCGGAAATACACGCTCATCCATCATTTTTGTTGGGAGTTTTGATTCAGGCTAGTCTCAAAATTAAGGCCAAAAATATATTTATGAATGCTGACTCTATAGCTAATCCATTAAGGACAAATAGCGCCACATGTGGGGACTCTGAACGATTCGCTTTAATGCTCTGCCTTTAATAAAAAAAAGCAGCACGAACATAAATTAATAAATTAGGCTGTGCCACACTAGATTATATTTCACTTTGTCACAACGGGAAATGACAATGGGGGCTCCATAAATAATCACTGTCTCCAACGGATGGAGATAGTAGAATAGAAAAAAGACAGGACAAAAATCGAAGCTTAGACATTAAAAATCTGGAACCTCAGCTGTCGTATCCATGGTTCAAATAAGTTTCACGCGTCTGAAAGTACCTTTTGGTGAATTTCAAAATTGAAGTTTTAGTACGCAGTTTCAGACATGTTAGTGGGTATATTTTGAGCAAAATACATGTATATTTCGTAATTGCATAATAAATGATTTCAAATGAAACAAATGCACTTAGACAAGTTTCACTCATCTAAAAATACCTCAGATGAATTTAAAAATGTAGTTTTAAATCACACATTAAGATGCATGTTAATATAAGTATTTTTAAAACTACATTTCCTATACGATACTTAACTGCGAAGCACTTGCATTAAAACCGAAACACATCAATTGAAAAAAAAAATGTACTTAGACCAACAGACAAGTTTCACAAATCTAAAATTACCTCGTACGATTCACTTACATAAAAACGAATGCACTTACAGACAATTGTCTGTAAGTTTTCTAAAAAAATATATACCAAAATAAATTTTAAAATGCAGTTTA
This sequence comes from Megaphyllum sjaelandicum, assembly GCA_034698745.1. Lineage (NCBI taxonomy): Eukaryota > Metazoa > Arthropoda > Diplopoda > Julida > Julidae > Megaphyllum > Megaphyllum sjaelandicum. The sequence continues at coordinate 12,203 of JAQGBX010000730.1, read as the reverse complement.
ATGTACATTTTCAGATATGTTAATAGTTTTATTTTCGGAAAAGCAATTATTTGAATCAAAAAAAAATTTAGAAGGATTCTTAACTGCGATGCAGTTACATAAGAAACAATTTTAAATATGGTACATTTTAAAAGTTAATTTTTTAAACATATTTTAGATATTTTAGTGATAATACAACTTGTATATTTGATAAAGATATTTATATATTTTGAAAGATACTTAAAACTGTGATGCACTTTTATTACAACATTATCACATTTAGGGATGCTGTATATATTTTTCATGTTCAACTTTTAATAAGCATACCGGTAAGCCCGTCGTGCACTAGTAATTAAACATAATTGCATTCCGTCCGCAGAAGATAAATGTCATGCCACCCATATAGCAAACCACAAACAAAGACTCAGGGATTTTTAATGAAAAACTAATGACTCAGCGACATCGGCTAAATGCTAGAAGTACTCGTGGACTTGAAAATCTGAACATAGTATTTTCACCATTTTACGTCTTATCTAATTAAGCCACTAGTTTTCTGACCATTTTTGACAATTCTTAACAAATTCTTCTTAACAACTTATCCATAAAAATTTTTTTCATTAAAATGTACCGTGAATGCTGAACATTTATTAGGAAATCGGTAGAAAAGTTTGATTACAATTATGTTTATGATAGATGCTTACATTGAACTTAATGTACATGTTTATAAATTACACGTCGAAATGAGGAAAGTTTGATGGCGTGATAATTTTGAAATTTTGATAACACCTGAGCAAAAATATCGAAATCTTAAAGTTCAATTTAAGCTACACGGCTGCACCCTACCATATAAAGACCTACATGTACATTATATTGGCATTCTGAAAGCCCAATACCAAAACATAAAAAAATTGTAAACCCTATAAACCTATATGAAAATTTGAAACCCCTATGCAAACATATATGAACAGTTTGAAATCCATAAACAAACATGGATAGCAATTTTGAAACCCCTATACAAACATGTACATATGGACATTTTTAAAGACCAATAAGAACTGATATGAAAAATTGAAACCTCTAAACAAATCTACGTAAAAATTTAAAAAAAAAAGAATCTTTTGCTTCTAGCTATAGCGCAAATTCAAATATCTCTTCCATACAGGTTTTTTACTTATTTCTACGGATTTCTTAAAATTCGCTGAATAAATAAACTATCTATATAACATCTAAAAACATTTCAAATCGATAGTAAAACATTTAAAAACACCCGAAACAGAATTTTCTTGATATCTAGGCAACGAGGTTAGTCCAACATCGGTTTTTTTGAAATGCAATCGTTGTAAAATGAAAGTGGATGAAAAAACAATGCGTGTAAGCGAGAACTTTGCCAATCTAAGCAAAAAATCCTATTTTCTTTGTTTGATCTGAGTGCCTCCACGGTGGCTGGTGGAACCGAGAAACTCATCAGTCATTCTGCATCGAGCTCACCATTTGGACTGTCAAGCCGAGGGCTCACCCGAACCTAGCATCACTTGGAAAAAAGCTATCGGTAAGGAAAACTCGAGTCAAATAGAGCAGAAGCCACGGGGGTTTTCAGACCCAAAAAAATGCCCTCGGGGAAAAGGGCAACCTGATAAAAAAATCACGTCTAATGAGCCAGAAGCTCGGCATTCTCTAAAATGGACAGAAATTCCCCAAATGCTTTGGGAAGTATACGAAAAATTCAAACTCAATTACTTTTTGGCCATCCTGAAGCCATGGAAAACATATCTATATGCTAAATTTTCTAGTACTTTAAGAAGTTGCAGTCAAACCCTCTAATTTCAGAAAACAACTCCTGAATTAAATAATACTTACTCGTAAACGATTTTTAATTATCCTCCAATGACCCATTTGCATTTTTTCTAATACTAAAAAGGATGCTAGATTTTTCCTTTAATTGTTTTTTTAATAAATACATTTTATTGATTTGGTATAATTTTTTATGAAGCTAAACTTTTTAGGTGTGATCTTTAGATCTGTTTTCATTTACATTTAAATTTTTCTGTCATTGGATTTGTATAGACTTTACCCTATGCTTAGACGCCATTTTGCTTACTGTGATTGCAGCGCCACTTATTGTAGATTGAAACGCAGTTTGTGCAACTTTTCAATCTATAAATCTATGTGTTTACCCCCAAATATTCCTATAATGCCTTGTTAAGACCAACGAACAAAAGTTTCGAAACAAATATTTCTATATGTATTTGGTTCCTTGAAAACATTGACAAAGCCTATTTCTTTTGCCCATCTGCTGTTAAAACATGGTAACATTGTGTCCACACCAACGAAACATTTTGACCTAAAAGAAATGGAGAACAATGAGCAGACAAGCCAAAAGGCGGCAGACAGTCTCCATGTGGCTCCCTCGGTAGAAGTGCCGCTACCATAATGTTTCGAAAACTTGTTCTTTTGAGCCAGACCGACACTTGGTGGGTTGCAGCAATATGGCATTTGAAGAAACTGTTGCTGGAACACTGTTTCGCAGCAATGTTTCATTGGTCTGTACTACAGATAATAGTGTTTTTAAATGTTTTTATTCAGAGAAATAAATTGCATAATATCGATGTTCAGAATGACAAATGTTTCATAAAGTACTTTCTACTTATGTAATGGTTGGTTAAAAGTGAAGGTGTTAGGGCACAAAGCCATAAAGGACCTTAGAACACTAACATAGAGGCAGAAAGATTCCATCCCCATAGTAGAAAAACAAAGGGTTGATAGGTCAGCATAAACAGCAGACTACGAAGAGAAAAGCGGACAAGGCAGGGCACCAGTTCCAGTGGAAAACCTCAAGTTAGCCATTACAGGGTGCCCCAGCCAAGATGGACAGGGTTCGACAAACCAAACCAAATGTGGCGGCATGAGACCAAGATGTGAACGACCATTAGCAGCACAAGGCAGATACTTGCACAATGCTTCCAAACTATTCCTTATAAATTAAACTTCAAAATTGGATGAAACGTTTGTTTGCATGTCCATTGGAAACCTTTTGAAATGTTTCCTTATCTCAAACAGTCCAAATGCTCCATTTAATCGCAAACTTTGCTCACGAACTTGTTGTCAAACTAACAGGCTCGTGAACAGAGCCAGGTTATTAATGTCTGTCTGTTTGAAGTCCACACTTCATTTCGAGCGAATCCAAACCTCAAAAATTAATGGAAACCTTAGTCGAAAGTCGAATTGAAACGTGAAATTTTGGCAATGAATTATCGATTCTCTCGCATTGGAGCAATACTGGTTTTGATAAAACATGAATAATAGAAAGACGGAGCAAAAAATGAGTTTTTGAATGGATGTAATCATTTGTCTTGACATGACGGAGCTTCAGCTCCATTGTAGCGTAGGATGCGCGCAATATTGATGATGAATTGCACAAATTAATATTCAACCATTATTAAGGCAATATAGACCAGCAGGATGGCAGCAACATTTACAACGGTGCAGACCAATAGCAATCGCGAGCCATTGTACCAGAAGCTACCCTCGGCATAAAAGGGATTTTCTTGGGAGCAGAAGCGATAACAGTATAAACATGTGTCATATTTACGACAATCCAGAAAAGATAAAAAGGACGTCACGAAATAAAAAAGAAGGTTGAAAATGATGAAGTGTTTCGACTAAACTTATGAGATCCCGTTTTTTTACCATTTTTCATTGTACATTTTTATTGTGATAGCCCTAATGCAGACTTGCCCAAACGTTTGCCATCGTACCCGTGCTTTATCTTCGCAAATATTTAACAATATGACAGGACATGTATACAAAGTTTCAAACAGGTGTTCGTTCCATTGTTTAATAAATGTTGCCAATTTTGAAAAAAAAAATTGCACATTAAAATTACAGGATTTTAATGAAATGTGTTGAAATAATTCTTCCATTATTCCTGAACATATTTTAACATTTTAAGATATGTTTCAAAAATGCAAAAAAAAAAAAAAAAAGCAAAGATGGACACCGATGAGATAAAGTGGCTTAGAGCGGTTTATTTAAACCTTTGAAGGCATTTCAGAAGCAGAAATGTGGGACATGTTTAAGGTTCTAATAATGTCCAATCGTTCAGCATAGGAGTGGATTGGTCCGTTAAGAAATCGACAGACAAGTGTGAATAATGTTGAGAGAAGTCGACGGCCAGTGTCTGTCACAAATGCTCTGGATTAAACGATTTATTGAGCAAGGCATACACCCGCTCCCAAAATGGATTTTTTAAAAAATACAGCAGTAGATGACGTTTTCATGTAGTTCTTAACCTAATTAAAACAAAATCCATATACCATTGTTTTTTTAATAATTGCGGAAACTTAATGAACAACCCTCGTATAAAGTTTTCAACAGGCGATCCATTGTTTAAAAATTGCTATATTACAAATTTAAAAAAATACTTTATATATCAAATATTGCGATGTATTTCCATGATATAGCATATCTGTTAGGTCGAATCGTACGATTCTAGGCATTGCATGTAACCGTATAGATTGCACAAACTGCGTTATCATCTAGATGTCGCAACAGTCGCTAGAATACAAATGGCTGTATACGGTCTGTAATATGAGAAGGATACAATAATATACATGTACAAAAATTGTTAAATTTTTAATATATTAAATGTATTCCTGACAATATCTAGAAGCTTGTATGTATAGATTACTGTATGTATATAGATTATTGTAAGTTTCCCTACTTTTTAAAAATTACTTTTGATCGTATAAATAGTGATGTAATAAGTAGGAAATAGAAATTTACAATTTCGAACTATCAAAGTTTTGAATGTTATAAAATATTTCGCTATCTATTGAGGAATCTTATTTTGAATAACGCTTTTGGAGTTTGGAATTTTCGTTAATACAAACCTTGGTTAAATAAGGGTATATTTTGCGCTGTAGCTCTTGTATGTACTAAGTATTTGTTTTACTACCATGTTTGTATCCATGATAATTTGAACCAGAAACGCCATTAAGACCGTAATATGCTATCTCTGAGAACCGGAAGCGGGTGACGAAGCCACCGGAAGTCAACACCCGCTTTCGGGAGATAGTAATATTAATTATAGGCTACTTATAATTATTATACTTCTAAAAATCTGAGTTAAAGATGTACGAAATACGCTCGTAATACATTGTATTTTTCAATTTCGGACAACCTAATCGGAACTGTAAACGTTCATTACTAATGTCATCACCCTTTAATGGCATTAACTCCAAGCATGTTACAATATTCGCTTTCATTCGTTTTCAACCTTACAAGATTATTTTAAATGACTATATTTGCTTAGAAACGCGTATCTGCGTACTGTAATGACGGCTTTTCGCAATCATTCTGCGCATGCGCGTGCACGTTGGAAATAGGCCGGAGCAAGGAATGAGTGGCGCGCACCATGGTCTTTATTACCAAGCCACGCCCCAGTGATAATGCCAAAATCCGGATTTTCATCATTATCGGGCAACATTCCACATTTTTTCACATTACACGATCATTACACGATCACGTTCTCCTAAAAACGGGCTTGACCCCCCTACCATATGGCATTCAATTGCTGACTGTAGGGTACTGAGTTGAATTGAATTGAATTGAATTGAATCATCCTTAATGTCACTCTCGGAAGGTTATGACAGTATATTAATGAACGTGCCCAGTAAAATTTTCAAAGTAATATTTAGAATAATGCCCTAAATGTAAATATTTAAAATTCAAGTAAATGACACTCTCTTGAGAGCAAACGTTATTTTACATTTTCTACATTATCGTTTCGGGTTCATAATGTCAATTTCAGCTGGCGGATCTTAAACCTAAGCTCTTAAAAATCTATAGACGAATAAAATGCACGTATTTACGAACGATTTGCTGGGTTAATGATTAAGGAAAAATGTCTCCAGAACTCGACGAGCTAGCTAATCTTTCAAAAGCATTTTATTATGATTAAATATTTCATGAAAATGACATTAGTACTTGGGGGGATTAAAGCCACTTTCCCGGGTTTTGGTTTGCTCGAACGTAGTGAATATCTAATGAATTTATCAAGTATAATCCCTCCTCCGCTAGATAAAATAATGAAAATTTTATAAGTTTCTTGTTTCACTAGGAAGAACTCCTAGAGATTACAAGTTGGTCAGTCAAATCCTCTCCAACGTTCAAGAATCCAGAAATGGCTCCTTAATTTTCAAAGAAGTTCAAGAATCCAACGAGGGATATTACCTTTGCCAAGTGAGCAATGACGTAGGAGCCGAACTCAGCAAAGTTGTGTATTTAGACGTGCAAGGTAACGTATTTATATTACGTCCAGTAACAATTAATTTCACGTAAAATGTAACGCGGATCCTAGGCAAATAAACGAAGGCTTAGGGCTTTCGTGTAATTTATTGTCTCTGGTGTCATTTTTACAACAGGCCCGCTATTGTTTTAAATTTATAACCGGTGCATCTTTAAGAGTATACAACGCGCATATATTTCAAAAAGCTATTTTTGTGTTCATATCCCAGGCGCTTTACGTAGAGCTAGACAAATGCTAAGGCAACAAATCAAAGTGCCTCGTTTATGAGCCGCAATGAACTTATAAACATATGGCAATGTAACGTATACGATGCAGGCTGAGTGATGAAGTAGGCCATGCAGCGCCACCTGCATGCGCAAGATATTAAAATATATTACCCAACTACAGTTTCAAATTATAATTTCAGAATATTGTTTAAAAGTATATGCTGTTTCGAAATATATTTTAAAAATACTGTTTCGAAGTATATTGTCAAAATACTGTTTTAGAGTATATTTTCAAAATATTGTCTTGAAGTATATTTTTGAAAAACTTTCAGTAAATTTAAAAAAAATGTTTCAAAATAACTGTAACTGTCCAAATCACCGTTTCAAAATAACTGTACGGTATACTATGTTAAAATACTATTTGAAAATATGCTTTTAAAATACTGTTGAAAAATATGCTTTCAAAATACTGTTTGAAAATATGCTTTCAAAATACTGTTTGAAAATATGCTTTCAAAATACTGTTTGAAAATATGCTTTCCAAATACTGTTGAAAATGTACTTTCAAAACACTGTTTCGAATTATATTTTCAAAATGTTGTTTCAACACAATTTTGCGATTGAAATATTGTTTGATACTTTTTAATATGTTTAATACTTTACAAATGCAACGAGATATTTAATTTGCAAATTAATTCAGAAATAACATTAATAAAATATAAACACAGTTTACATTTCATACGTTTTGTTTAGTTCAAGTTTTTGTTGTTTTGTTGCTATGTTTATTTACTTTAATAAGAATGATTTAAAATAACAATAGAAAAAAACAGAATAATATCATTTGTAGGAAAATGAATTTTTGTAATATGTTACTCGTTAAAACATAAGTACGTCATCACCGTATAGCATTAACCAGCTAATAGTACGATATAATATGAAGTTGAACAGTAGGAGGAAAACATCTCGAGGAGTAGATTTTGTTTCTGATTCTTGTTAATGAATTCATCATAAAATATTTAAAGCATAAAACCCTTTGTTTTTGTACGATTAGTTGCCGCATATTTCGAAGAAAAACACAGGAATCAGTCGGTTGTTAAGGGTAAAGACGCCGTTTTGTCCTGCACCGCTAAAGGGGATGATCCAATGGCAATCAAGTGGAAAACAATGGGCAAAACAATATCCTCTAATAATGGACAAAGGTGAATGCCATCGCCATGGCTCGCTATCTATCGATTAAGAAAGTAAATTCGAGCGTACTTTTGTTTGTATGAAAAGCAGCGCCAGCCAACCGTGTGCATTTTAAGGATTTTTATGCCTATGCAATTTACGTTCCTTGGCATAAAACAACATTTTTCATTATGCATGCTTCGAAGATTTCATATGCGGAATAAGCCAGTAATGCATTAGCCTCAATGAAGCATTTGCCTGTTAATGCCTCCTGCGATAACTCTCCCCAAAATGAAAACTCAGTTTGGTAAAGTCCTAAGACAGGATATGGTTTTAAGAGGAAATGAGGTGCTTGAAAACGATTTCTTTTCATACATGAACAATAAGGTAGCGTGCGAGTAACATGCAAAAACCACGTTTTCGACAAATGTATGTTTGTTTTGTTACATGACGTCTTTTCAATGAATAACTCGATATTTTGCATCTTCGAGTGGTTGGATATTATGAAAAATTATTTGACGATCCACATCAAAATAAAAATATCTCGTGATTAATTTAAAATACATGTTTTGACATGCGACATATATTTAGAAATTCATTTACTAGGCCTACACTATATTTTTTTAATATATTAAATTTAAGTTTTTTTATGTTTCGTAAAATGTATTTAAATGAAAATATATTAGATAAGGTAGTTTATAGAAATGTACTATAAATACTTTTAAATCCAGGAATCCAGTTAAAAAATGTTTATTGAACATTGCAATGCAATATGAAAAAAAGCGTTTGTATTTGTATTTGAAAAAAGCGTTTAATTTGTAGCTGAATTTGTACAGTACAGTGAGAATGTATTTTAAATGTTATTGTAAAATATACTATGAAATACCATCTAAAGAATGCATTTTTTGGATATTTTTACATACATTTGAAAATACATTTGCGAGATATTTGGAAATAACTCGTCATGTCAAGTATAGATAACCCGAAATTTGTATAACATTGTGCGATGTCGTGAGAAATATCTAATTTAATGTAATTCCAAATTGTTCAACATGCACTGCGTCGAGCGACGTTATGTGGACATTAATTTTGCAACTTTTGATGCAACTTGACATTCACAATATTTAATCTTGACTCTTAAATTACATTTAGTTATATTCCTACATTTCTAATTAAATTTTCTTTGTGGACATGTTGACAGTATGAAAATTCCTTATTTCCTTAAATTACAGGTAGTCTTTACATGATGTGTCTGAGATAGGCAAAATGTAATTTTACAGAATTTTATATTAAATATCTAGACCAAATACTGTAAATATTCTTCAGCGATTTCGTAGATCGACAAATGCAGATCTATGAAGATTATAAAATGTCAACAGTTTTCATTAAGATTTTGTCAATTGCAATAAACATCAAATTCTATTTTGACTGAATCAACTGCTAAAGACAAAAACACTAATCAGATTGTTTAATAAGAGAAACTTGAGAAAAATCAATAATATAAACAATTGCATTTGATTGCTGGCAATGCAAAACATGCACGCAAAATGAGTAGCTTTTCTGCAATAAAGAATATGCACATTTAAAATGTAGTGATTGAATGTCTAACCAATACGTGATTAAAAAACATGACAGGAACAAACAAATGTTTGAATCAATGTCCTCTTATTGTTTTCCCCATCACAGGTTTTCGATAAAGGAAAGACCGAGCTTGAATGGATTAATTTCAGAATTAATAATTACCAGAATAGAAAGAAGAGATTCAAACGAATATCACTGCGAAGCTTCAAATGCGTTTGGATTAGATGTAATGAAAATATATCTTCTAGTGAAAGGTAACTGGACGATTTACTTTATTTAACACAAATATATTGAACATATATAAAAATAGCAAATGTTGTGATATAATTTTGTTAAGAATTTTAAACTTTGTAAAGTAATTTTTTTTCCGAATTTTCAATTTGTGAAATAATTTTTTTCTGAATTTTCAAGTTTGTAAATTAATTTATCCCGAAGTTTTAATTTAAAAAAAAATAATTTTTTCGAATTTTCTGCTTTGTAAAAATAATGTCCTATTTTTCAACTTTGTAAACTTATTTAGCCAAAAATGTCAAACTTTGTCTAACATTTTTAAAATATCGTCAAGTTTCTGAAATCACTCTGTTCATATTTACATGCAATTCCGCTATCTGAGTATTAGAAATGTAATTAAGCATCAATTAAGATACATTTATTTTTATTTTCAGAGCCACCAGAAGCCCCTAAAAGTCTGACAATAATTTCTAAAGGCAGTAGAAACGTTCATCTCTCTTGGCAGCAACCATTCAACGGTTATAGTCCTATCACCAAATATATTGTGCAATATCGTCCCGATTCAGGTACAGCTATATAATTATTATTTTTTCAAAAGCACGTATTACACGCAATAAAATATAATTTGCTATAAAAATAAGATTTATGGCTGGTCGGGCGGTGTTATTACTGCCATGTTATACTACCAATTAACACTTACAACATTTAAAGTAATGATCCAATAAATCCCTCGCTAAGGATTCTGCATTGTGACAAAAACACATTATGAAATTGCCTTTTTTATTACTGGATTTTACTATAGAGTCCCCCATGATACTTTCTGCAAATTTCACGCTGTTTTATACCGAAGCACGCTATAGGGGACATACCTCATGAAAATACGTCTCCAACAGCGCATAATTTTCACTAATTAAACCAATTTTTCAAGTTAATTATATTACGAGTAATATGTATACATGGGTGTCTTAAAATCATACTGGAAATTATAAAGAACGTGTTGCAATGTGTAATTTGCAATGTTGCAATTAGTATTCTCATTAGCTGTTTGAATTCATTCTAATACTATTGAAATGCATTTTTTCTGAATGAAACGTGTTTCGAAATGCATTTCTCTGAATGAAACGTGTTTTGAAATGCATTTCTCTGAATTAAACGTGTTTTGAAATGTATTTTTCGACATGAAACGAGTTTTGAAATGCATTTTTATGACTTAAAATGGTATTTAAACGCATATTTCTGAATTTAAAGTTTTGAAACGAATATTTCTGAAATAATATTCTAGTCATAATACAATATTTTAAACAAAACTAGCCTTCTTCCAAACACAAGTAGCCCCATATTCCATAAATCTAGTTGAGAATTGAATGTCCCATGGCCAGAAATGACCATAATAACCACGATACAAATGTCATTAATGTTTCTATCAAATGGACAAAAGTAGTGGCCTGCTTTACTCAAGAAATACTCAATAAGTTCGTATACATATTACATGTTGTATAACACCAAGTTCACACATGGTGTAAATTCGCCGCAATTAGGAGCGAAAATACGGCCACTAAATAAGCTAAATTATCGACTTCATTAACGCTAATGATGGCCGTTATATTTATTTAATTCAGCTCCACATTTTGAATTCATGGCACCACAACTTCGTGGCATCCTCTTCTGCAAACGAGTTTTGACTCGACGCAACGTGATGATGCCATAAATCCTAGCCGGGAACATCCCCGACTATAAATATCCCGAGAAAACCACAAGACCATAACAAACACGCTTTTACATATTTCATGTTTTCCGGATGTTTCCCCCCCATTCTCTGGCAGGATGTTTTTTTTGTGATGATATTTGCGTGTCACTGTTTTATTTCCACGGCAATTTCTCGCATCTCCCAAAGCGTGCAATTTGCAGTAATATGCATAATAAGATTTTCGGTGGATCCACGTCACCGCAACTAGCCCTCGTCTTTGTCATTTACGTGTTAACGAGGGTATGCCCGTGGCAACTTCCTGTCTGTTGCGCGTCCAAAACCCGAAGAGAGGAACTGCGAGAGGAGCCATTCCTGGCATTGATTAATGCGCAATAATGAGGCGATAATTATCTTTAAGCAACCACACATTTCTCTGTAAGACAAAAAGCCAATAAGTATAAGACGAAGTGCATACAGCTAAGAAGATCACCCAGAGATCTTCCGTAATGAGGGAGGAAGTGTCGCTGGCGTGACAGAACAGACCAGGACAGAAATTTATTAACCATGGTCTCAATGAGGGCATTTCGGCACATGGGTCAGTCTGGGAGGAGACAACGAAAAATTTCGTTATTTGGTTGAATGGAAGCTTTTAAAAACATATCGATACATCTATGGATCATTCTGCGCAACAGTAATGAAGCGCAATGGCTCCTGCGAGGGGTGTACATTTAGATTCCACAATCATTAAAAAAAAATAAAAAAAAAACGGCTGCAAGGATATTAATTAAATGTGTTAGAAAAATTCTCCCATCATTCCTGAACATATTTCAACATTAAAAGATATGTGTCAAAAAATAAATGTACTTAAAACTGAAACGCAAAGATGGAATCTGAGGAGATACTGTAGTTGCACATTACATGTATACGAAATACCAGTATGCATGGTCACTCTGAGCATTCCTCATGTTTATGGCCAGAAACACAACAAAACTTTTAAATTAAGAATGATAATTTTTTTACCACTAGCGCCAACCAGCGGGCAAAC
>JAQGBX010000729.1:0-31272 GCA_034698745.1 Megaphyllum sjaelandicum | reverse complement strand
AGGTCTTTTAGCTGATGACGTAATTCACGTCATCAGCCTAATGAGCTTTTGGACCTCACGGTCCACTGACCGTGACACGTTTAACCAGTTTTATTCGTGTAAATATTTGTAAATAAATCGTTTCTAATTCATTGCAATTCTCCGCTTCCGTCTGTCATCCAAATACGCTAAATATACATACCGTATTTGACAGCGTGTTTTGATCGTTAACATTAATTTTTCAATTCTTTTACCTTTATTTCAAAGGGTGGCTTACAGATGTGTTCACCCCTACAGACCGAGAGGTTTAACTGGAAAGCAATGAGTCACTGAGTTCTTCTGTGCAAAGAGAAGCGGAAATTCCCGGTGTGGCTTAGATCTCATAATTAGTGACCAGGACTGACCAGCCACATAGGGCAGCCATACCACAAAGTGCATGCGAGTCTACGAGTCTCGTAAATATACACTCGTAGTTCAACTTTTAACTTTTACGTGATGTCACAATTTTTTTGATCGGCAGTTATACACCACTAAAATAATAAGCTTATGTGTAAAACGAAAATTTAGTGTGCTGAAACATATATGAACACTTGTAAAATGAAACGAAATTGAGCATTAGTCTTTGACCCATCCTCCTTGGTATAGACTCATCCATACTTCCTGTTTATCAAATGTTAAAATGTTGTATGCTTAGCTTTTAGTATCATAGCTGCACACTTTTTAAGCCATTTTAAAATAACTTTACATGAAACACTGGATTAAAACCTTGAATGAAAGGTGGACTGTTTCATCATTTGCAGCTACAAAAACGTGACATCAAACTGATAGTCTACCCCCTCCCCCATTGTCTCGAAATGTCACGTACAAATCGTTGGCGCAATTACTTTAGTAATAAGTAGTAATAAAACAATTGAGAAAAATGTTGCGTGAAGAACATCAGAACTGAAAATGCATATCTGAAATTGAAACACGCATACTGAATGTTTAAGAAAAATCAACTTGTTTTGATTGAACCTCTAAACTATAAGCTGAATTTGATGTGATGTATTTGCTAATGCTCGTGAAAAATTAGGCTTTTCAAATCTGGATTCAAGCTTACATTTTTCAATATGGCTACATGCAACCACGAGCCAATTTTGTACTTCACTGACCAAAAATAGATTCATTCTTTGGAAATAGACCCTCGAAATATATTTTGAAGCATTCCAAAGTTGAATACAATGCCTCGCTGTCGATCATATTCCTGGTGGAGAGATACTGACCTGGTGACCTCCAACAGGGTCTTTACCAATGACGATGAAAAGCTGCGAAGTTAGCCCTTTCCCATTTCCCCCCGGCCTTTTAAAGATCTAATTTAATCGAACTTATTTTGTAATGCTTGAATTTAAGTAGGCTTATTTGTATATGCTGCAATAAATATTTATGGTAAAAAGTAAGCTTTTCAAATTTGGAACCACGGTTAAATTTTTACATATGGCTATACAGACTCGAGAAATTAACCACATATTAAGCTAATTTAATTTGTACTTTGTCATTGACCAAAAACTGATTCCTTCCTCCAGAATCCATTCGTGCACAAAATATTAAATTAGGCAGGTCTATCAATTCATTATACAGCAGTGTACCACACGTAGATATTTATTCTTGCACAAATTATTAAACAGCTGCATGTGGTAGCTGTTTTTGTTTATATCTGGCTTCCACTCGTTTTAAAGTTCATAATTTCGTACATTTTCAATTCTTTTGATTAGGCTACTTACTGTATATATGTTTCCAAATGGCAATATGATAAGTGCGTGTATTGAAGATCTTGGCTAGCAGACGAAAATGCGTCACGTGTTAAAAAATTGCAAGTTGTACCGCCACTCCACGGTACAGAAGTAGGTGCAATAAATGGCGGAGCAATTGCAGATTGCAAATTGCACGTTTTTATTGCAGATTGCTCTTGGTGTGGACGGGGCTTTAGGGTATGTGCCTTTAGTAGTACCATGTCGCCTACCTGAAAGGTGTGGGACGCTTTTGAGGCGTTGTGTTGTTTGCGGCGGACGTCTTGCGCCCTCTCAAGGAGATCTCTGGTCTGTATTAGTGCGTTAGCTGTTGCTTGAAAGAATCCCGTGAGGGATAGCCCGTTAAAGACCGGGTCCTTGCACTGCGCCGAAAATTGTAAAATACAATCCAGTGGGTGACGAGGAAGTCTAGCGAATGTGACGTGGAATGGGGAAGTTGCCATGCTCTGGTTGACGTTTGTATTTAAGGTCCACCTGACCGCGGGCAAGTGTTCCTCCCACGTGGAATGGTCGTTGCCTACCGCTATTGCTAACCTCGTTTTCAACTCCCTATGGCGTCGTTCCACCGGGTTGGCCTGTGGGTGGTAGTTGGCGATGTGTCGTACTGAACAGCCTATGATGCGGGCCGCCTGCGCGATTGCGGCGGACTTAAACTGGGGTCCGTTATCGCATGTGAGTTGCTTGGGTGTACCGAAGCGAAAGCAAATTTCGTTAATAATGGTTTCGGCAATGGTTGTTGCTCTCGCGTCTGGACTGGGAAAGAGCTCAACCCAGCCAGACATGGTGTCACAGACCGAGAGGATGAAGATGTTCCCTTTGTTGGATTTGGGTAGTGGTCCTACCAGATCCACTGCAATGGTGTGGAATCTTTCCTTTATCTGCGGCGAGGATATATGAGTGGTGGTAAGGACCGGCCTCGGCTTGTAGGTTTTACATTCCTTGCACCTACTGATGTATGCTGTGACATCTTTCCTTAAACCAGGCCAATAGTACTTCTCTAATAGTCGGGCCATGGTTCCGGTGACTCCTGGGTGTCCTGCCGAAATCGAGTCATGGTTTTGGCTGATGAGTTTTGTTTGGATTGAGGTCGGTATCACCAACCTTGGTTCCTGATCTTCAGCTGTGCGCAGCGTGCGGTATAGCATGCCGTTGATGACTAAGTACCCCCGGTGGAGGTAAGTGCGTCTCTCTATCTCACTATTGTTGTCCTCTGCCTGCAATGCTTGGAGGATAGCCCGGCAGGTATGGTCATCGTTCTGTAGACTGAGGAAATCAGGCTCCAGTATTTCCGGATCGTCAATGTGAAATGCCTGGATGAGGACAACTGGGTCTCTGACCCCGGGCGGTCTTGACAACATGTCCGCCAAGGTGTTAAGTCTGCCGGGGATGTACTTAATAGAGTACACATACTGTTGTACGCTAAAAATCCAGCGTGCCAGGCGACCTTGGGGTTCTGGTTGGGACATGAGCCACCTGAGGGGACTGTGGTCGGTGTGTACTACGACTTGAAGACCGTCAATGTAACCCCTAAACTTGTTAACCGCCCAAATGATTGCGAGGGCCTCTTTCTCTATGGTAGAGTAGTTTGTTTGGGCGGCGTTGAATGTCTTTGAGGCGTATTCGATGACTCTGATGTGGTCCTCATCGCCTTGAGCGAGGACCGCGCCCATGGCCTCTTGGCTGGCATCCGTGTAGATGCGAAAACTGCTCTCGAAATCAGGCTGTGCCAGCACCGGTGCTGTGGTAAGCAGTTCTTTTAGTCGATTGAATGCCGTCTGACACGCTGCGTCAAAGTTAAATACGGCGTCCTTTTTAAAGAGCTTATTGATCGGGGTGGCAATTTCTGCAAGGTTAGGTATGAACTTATCAAACCATTTGAATGATGCCATAAATGACATGCCTTCTGGGGTGATGATATGGCCCAAGAATTTTACCCGGCTAGTGAAAAAGTGGCATTTTGCTCTTTTTAGGGCAAAGCGGTGGGCAATGAGTCTGCTAATGACTGCCTGGACGTGCTCTAAATGGTCGGCGAAAGTCTCACTAGCTGTCAGCAAATCGTCCTGGTAAATGACCAGTACCACCCCTGGTATGTCGGTTAAGATTAATTCTACCACCCTTTGACAATGTGCGGCCGAATTGCGTGCTCCCATGGGCATTCTGGTGTAGCAGAATGTCCCAAATGGTGTGGCTGTAGCGAAACATCTTTGGCACCGCTGCTCTATTGGGACCTGCCAATAGCAGCTGGTTAGATCCAGTGAGGTCATGAATCGTCTGCCTTTGATGCGAGCCAGTAGGTCCTTGATTTTAGGTAAAGGGTACGCGTCCGGGATGGTTACACTATTAAGTCGTCTAAAATCGGTGACGAAACGAACGTCGGTGGTGCCATCATGCTTGGCTACCAAGAGCGATGGAGCGGCCCACTCCGAATTGCATGGTACGAGGAACCCTTTCTTGAGGAGGTTGTCAATTTCTTCCCTCATTTGCTGCCGACGTTTTGGTGCGACTGAGTAAACCTTAACTGCGACAGGGGTTGCGCCGTCTTTAATACGGATAGTTTGCGGTTGGACCAATGCCGGTAGTGTGGGCTCTTGGAAGACCTCGATATTACGTTTGAGCAGTTCGTCAACACAAGACCTTTGGTCGGGAGTGAGTTGTTGTGCCTCTTCGTCCTTCAGTAGGATTTCTATAACTGAAATTTTGTGGCAATGCACTGGGGCTGGAATCAGTGGACAGGCGGGGACTGCGCCGGTAAGGACCGACCATGATTGGTTCCATGGGTGAAGTTCAATCCAATTTTGTATCATGAAGTCCATTCCAAGTATGAGAACATCAGTTTCATATGACGGAATTAATGTGACTTGTATCGGGAACATCTGGTCTCGTAGAGAGACTGTGGATTGATATACATATACCATGGTGGTTTTGGGAACGTGAGCTGCCAGTTGTACTGATTGCATTTTGGCCGTGAGTTGGATCCCTTTGTCTTGGAGCAATTTTAGCAAGCTCCCCCCCGCGATGGAGGTATTGGATCCGGAGTCAAACATTGCGACGCAACCGACGTCGGCGATGGAGCACCTTTGGTGAATTATGTTTTCTTGCTGTTTGGGAATGATATGCAAGATCTCACTGGGGATGTGGACGTTGGCCGAGGAAACTGCCTGTTTTTCTTTTTCTGCGCATCTGTTGGGGCAGGTGTATTTAGTGACATTTGGTGTCTTGCATGAGGGACATCCGACCACTGACATGCAGTCAGTCTTGTTCTGTCTGGAGTGATTCCTGGTGTCGGTTCTGCCTCGATTATTGTAACGTTTGCTGCTGCGCTGGTATGGGCGGTTGTCCCTACCAGCATTGTGGTAACCCTTACGATGAGAGTCCTGTGAGTTCGTGCGATGGGACTGACGGTCTGGTTGATCGCCATCTTCCCTGCGGCCGTGCCTTGGACGTTGGTTTTCCGTCCATGTCTTTGCATATGTTAGCCGGCTTTCTGCCTCTAAGGCTTGGCTCCACAACTCTTTTAGTGTGTGGACTTTCTTGAGCAGCATATGTTCTTTGATCCTTGGGTGTAAACTATTGAACAATATTCTGATCTGCTGGCACTCCTGTAGAGGAGCTGACATAACTGAAGTAGTTCCTGCACTATGGTGAGAAACTGTAGTACCGCCTGGCCTTCACGTTGGTGGAAATTCTCCACCCTGTCCAGAATGGCCATGTCAGACTCGTTTCTGGAGTATTTCATCTTGAATGCCGCTATGGCATCCTGTAGGTCCACCGCTGATGCCGAGGTGGTGGCCCACCATTGTTTGGGAGTTTCGTCCAATAGGTAGTTCAGTATGTCGAATAGGAATTGATCGGAAATCTTGTGAATGCGTTGATGCACCATCAGGTGCTTCAGCCACCCGTTAAATTTATTCTTATTGCCGGAGAACTTTCCCACGGCCTTTGCGATCTTGGTCGCATTTTCTTCCGGGTTGTGACCCGGATTGCGGCGGCTAGTGTGTGTGTGTACCACGTGTACGGGAGTGTTGGCTGGCTCATCGTCGGAGGAGGAAGTGTCTGTGGAGGACTGATTGGCCGCTCCCCCACTTTTTGAACGTGACGCTTGGCTCAGACGCGGCCGACTCTGAATGTCGGCCCTCAGGCTCTGGATTTCTTGCATGGTTTGATCCAGGCGATGTTGATCCCTGATAGCCTGGTCTTTGGCCTATTGTCTTATGTCTCTTATTAGGTCGGTGAGCATAGTGAGTGCGCCGTAAATGGCTTTAGAGTCATTGCTGTCGGCTGTTTACGGTGGTTCTGTTAGCTTTCTAATAGTTGAGAGCTCCAGGTCAACATCTTGTTCTAATGACGTGGATCGACCTCGGGAGTTCCCTGGGTTGCGTGAGGGGATCCTCGGTGTACTTTCCAATAGGTTTTGCTGTGGTGGGTTATCGGGGTCCCTGGCTGTGTTTGGCATGATGACCGTTTCGGATACGTCTTGGACCCCGTCGAGTGGCGACTCTCCCGGTGATGGGGAGCAGGAGTGTGACATTAGGTCGATGTCGGGGATCGTGCTGATCCGTCTGCGACTTCACCGTTACCTACTCGGACTGTCTCCCGGTGTAGGGTAAGAGGAAGGTTGGGCGCCAGTTATGAGCTCGTAGGCCGGAATCGGGGTTTGCGGCAAATGTGATATTGCACCGGTCAGCAATATCCGTGACTCAGGTGCGCCGCAGATCTTTGACTTAGGTCTCGTCGAGCGAGGGCAATTCGGCAAGGGCTCACCTTGGGATAACAGCGGCGGCGGAGGCCGTGGCCGTGTCCCGCTTTCGTACTTTGCCTGGGAAGGATGGACTAAGTCGTCGGTCGCTAGAGCGGTAAAATGAGGATATGATTACAATCGACTGGAAGGGTAAGTGCGCGTACTAGCGACTGAGGTCTTTATTTCATATGGTACAGATCATAGGCAAAGGGAAAATATCAAAAAGCATAGAGCTGGGGTATGGACTGGTGTCCAGAGTCGTGGCTGTGGCTAGACTGCTCTTCCTGGTTCTTTGCTGTCCTTATATACTCTGGTGGTGGATCGAATGTGGCTCCCTCTGGTGTTGACTCCTCCTACTCGGTTCTGATGCGTGTGTCGTTATCTCTGTGTTCTCTCCTTTTGCGGCGGACTCCTCTCCTGGCCCTGTTGCGGCGGATGTCTTCTTAGGCCTAACTAACCACGCGGGGTTGCCTTCCTCGTTGCAGTACTGCACCACAGTATACAATTGTGTCAGTATGGTCAATCCGTGTCGTCACCTTTGATGTTCAAGCGGCGTAAACTCAGGGTTCCCACAGCCTGAAGAAACCTGAAATGTCAGGGAATTTGAGGAGGTCCTGGAATATTTCTGCCTTAGAGTGAACGACTTTTACAAGTGGTCGCTAGAGCGGTAAAATAAGGATATGATGACATGAATTGATGATGAGTGAATTACATCTCTGATCTCAGTGAACTGTCGTTCATTTAAAATACCTCCAAATTTGCAAAATTTTCCACGTCACCCGAGTTGAAATTTGAAAAACTTTCCACGTTTTCCCGAGTTCAAATTTGCGAAAGTTTTCACGTTTTCCCGAGTTCACATTTGCAAAATTTTCCACGTTTTCCCGAGTTAAAATTTGCAAAATGTTCCACGTTTTCCCGAGTTCAAATTTGCAAAATTTAGCACGTTTTCCCGACCAAGTTTTTATTAGGTTTTAAAATGTTTATGCTTTAATTTTTGTACCATTTAACTAGAAATAAATAGGTTTTCTAAATCACAACAAACTGAAATATGAGGCGATATCTTTTAATTTTCTAGGTCATAGAATAATTCAAAAATGTCCTGGAAAAACCTGGAAAGTCATGGAATTTTATTTTCAAAAAAATGTGGGAACCCTGAAACTACTGAAGGTGTCACACGACAGTGTATTAAGAAAAAACTCGAAGTGATCATATATTTAATTCAGATACTCTCAGGGTAGCATAATATAGTGCCCATTGCATGGCTCAGACTATTGTGGCGATAATCAAAGAATTACATGGACGGCGCGACACAAAAGTAGGTGGAGTTATCATGATGGTCTACAGCCTACGGTGATTCAGCCGCAGTCATTGAACGTGAGTTCAATCGCTGAAAAACGCATAATTCTATTATCCTACTTCTCCAATACGGATGACGATAACATTTGGAGACAAGGGGCAGCAAATGCTGTCAAGGAAATAAATGTCGGACAACAACAGTGTCAACAAATGAAGATATGGTAATTCGAAGAAGTCCACCGGCCGGGCTATCAATGGATTGAACAATTACGGTAGACCAAGAATTTAACTTTTAAGAATAACCCTTATTCATTTATTTTGTCTGTTTACGAATTATACATGTATGATTGACGAGAAACTAGACTTTTTCGAAGATTTTGTAATGTTTTCTGACCTAAAGGTCAAATTTGTCATTTTCATTGCCACCTTTTGTAACACGTGACTTATTGGACTTGTCAAGATTAGGCACATTTTTGCCCGTGACTGGAAATTTTCGGAAAACTTTTCACACAACAATGGACTAGCGTTTTTATGCCTCTGCACAGAGTAAAGGATCGAAATGAAGTTTCCGTAAAAAGCCGCTATTTTTTCCAAATAATCCCCAATTAACAAAAAAAAACCGCCAATTTCTCAAAACATCTTCATTTTTCCAGATATCTATTTTATCAAAAAATATAGCCATTTTTCCAAAAAATCTATTTCCCAGTAAACCGCCATTTTTACCAAAAATCGTCATTTTCTAAAATAAAAATCTATTTTACCAAAACTTTTCTTTTTTCCCATGAAACCGCTATTAAAAAAATCCTTTTTACCAAAAAGATCGCCATTTTCTCAAAATACTGGGTTTTTTTTTTCTAAAAAATCGCCTATTCAACCAAAACAAATCCTAAGAAAATCGCATATTTTCTCAAAAAATTTAAATTTTTATAAAAAACCGTCCTTTTCTCAAAAAATATAAATTTTTCAAAATTCATCCGTAATTTTTCACAAAATCGCCATTCTCCCAAAAAAATCTACATTTTACCTGCTTTTTGGTAAAATCGTCATTTTCCCAAAAATCACTATTTTCCAAAAAACATTTCTATTTTATCAAAAATATCGTCGTTTTCCCAAAAAATCTCCATTTACCCACAAAAATCGCTATTTTTTTTTCAAAAATCACCATTTTCCAAAAAAAAAAAACATTTTCCCAAAAAATCTCCATTTTTCCAAAAAGCAGCCATTCTAACAAAAAAAAATCGTTCTTTACTTAAACAATATAAATTTTTCAAAATCAATGTTTTCACAAAATCGCCAATATACCAAAAAAATCTACATTTTACCTTTTTTGGTGAAATCTCCATTTTCCAAAAATAAAATCCGTTTTATTAAAAAATGCAATTTCACTACAAAAAAATGCCATTTTTGCAAATCTCAAGTGTACCAAAAATCACTTTTCCACAAATAATGTCCATTTTACCAAAAAATCTCCATTTTCCAAAAATCACCAAAAAATTCTATTTAACCAAAAATTTCGCTATTTTTCCAAAAAAACGACATTTTCTCAAAAAAGGCTAATTTTCTAAAACACGTCATTTTCCCAAAAAATTGCGTATTTTTGAAATATTGTAAACTAGCGGTAATACCCGGCTTTGCCTGGGTAAAAATTGTTGTTTGATTTTCTAACAACTTTTATGCGATCAAAAGATAGATTTAGCTATCCTTTATCGCCAAAAGATGGCGCTATATGATCTGGCCGCATCCCGGATAGTGGACGGGAAACCTGTTTGACAGTTTTATGGTCCGGAGAAATGTAGTAAAGATTTATGGCCTTGTTTTTCCCCACGGAGTTCGTGCTCCGGGGGGTATGCCGCGAACGGCCAATCGTATATGCCGAGCTGAGTCCGTACGTACCTCCGTACGTACCGCCAGCTGCTAGCGTCAACAACAAAATGGCGTCGTTTTATATTTTATATATATATATATATAGATATCTAGCGAGCTAGCAATCCTTTCATTCGATCAGGAGTTAGGTTTAGCTGTAGGTTTAGCTGTCCTTTATTGCCAAAAGATGGCGCCATACGACACGGACGGGAAACCTGTTTGACAGTTCTATGGGCCGGGGCAAGTTAGAGATGATTGATGGTGTTGTTTTTCCCCGCGGAGTCCGCGCTCCTGGGGGGCGTGCCACGAACGGCCAATCGCACAGCTTTAAGCTGAACTAACAAGGCCACAAGCAAGCAAACGCGACAGGATTGGCTGGACTCGTTAAAAAAAATGGCGTCGTTTTCTATTTTAAATATATAGATGATTATGTATTAGACATATAGGCATTGTGTTTGGAAAGTCCACAAAGTCGGACTGCATATACTGTAGTATTTGGCATGCTTATATTTTTTTTTCGAGGTTCTACAATCAAAAATCGAAGATGACGGGACTGTCAATATCTCTGTTGATATTTGTTTCTTGGTGTTGCCTTGGCTCGACCTCTGTCCAGTACGAGCCAACGTGGGAGTCGCTGGACAGCCGACCATTGCCCGAATGGTATGACAAAGCCAAATTTGGCATTTTCATTCACTGGGGTATTTATTCCGTGCCCAGCATCGTGTCCGAGTGGTTCTGGCTCCAATGGGAATATGGCAATGAGGAGATCGTCCAGTATATGAAGAACAATTATCCACCAGGGTTCAGCTATGCGGAATTTGCGCCCCTCTTCAAAGCCGAATTTTTCAACCCCGATCAGTGGGCAGACTTACTGCAGGCTTCCGGTGCGAAGTGAGTGTTTTGTATTACTCGTCTAAGTTCTTTCATCAGATATAATTGAAAGATCTGTCTGTAGTGTAAAATATTTGTTCAGTTTAGTAAATAATGTGTTTAATATGTTTACTGCTTAAATATCACCCACCTGCACGTTAATTGGCACCATGGTGTATATGAACGGCCATGAAATGCTTCGATGGCCACTAGTTACTACTCATCCTTGCCTCCCATGAATGATCTCATGACTTGATCGCATCCTCAGAATGGTTTCCATAGCCTCGTATAATATTTCCTTCTACATGTACATGTATAATGTTATTTTTTTTTTAAACTCAGGTACGTGGTTCTTACGAGTAAGCACCATGAAGGCTATACTCTGTGGCCATCGAGCAGATCTTGGAATTGGAATTCGGTGGATGTAGGACCCAAGAGAGATCTAGTGGGTCAGTACGCTAGGCCGTTGGCCTTTCGCTATTCTTAAATTAAATCGGTGGTTTCCAAAGTGGGCAGTATACCGCCCCCCGGTTAGCGCTGAAGAGATCTAACGGGGCGTTTGTGGTCCAAGGCAAATTTATGGGGTGTTGAGGACCAACAGCCGCCCCCCTGGCTCATCCCTTTCACTAATAACATTATATTATTTTTTTTTAAAAATAATATAATGTAAATTATTTACTCCAACTTTGAGCAATACACTAATCTTGTTTATATCTATATATATAAAATAGAAAACGACGCCATTTTGTTTTTTTAAGGCTAGCCAATCCTATTGGATCAAACAATCAAACAAACGCCAAGTCCGTATGATTGGCTGTCAAACAGGTTTCCCGTCTCCCGTCCCCCATCCGGGGGACGGGAATCCAACTCTTGATCGCATTAAAGGGGTTAGAAAATCATAACCCAATTTTTACCCGAGAAAGGCCAGGTTTTACCGCTAGTCTTTTAATAAATTTTTAAAATTCGTCCTTATTTTTTAATATATAATATACTATGCTACACCTAAGAGGGGTGACATCAAATCACTGTTTGAAAAAGCGGGCTATGACCCAAAAAAGTTTGAAAACTATGGGTTATATTATTGATTTCAAGAACGGGAGTCGGTGTGTTTTTTTCTAAAAAAGGGGGCGGTTGGCGAATAAGTTTGGGAACCTCTGAATTAAATATACCGACGACTGAGCTTTGAACGGTTGTAATTTCAGGTGACTTTGCAACATCCATCCGAAGTCGAACCAACATGCATTTCGGACTGTATCATTCGCTGTACGAGTGGTTCAACCCCTTATACCTGCAAGACAGAGCTTCCCTCTTCAGGAACCACTCTTTCGTAAACGTGAGTAGGTGCATCTGAGCTCGATTTGTTTCCTATTTTCTAAAAATTGGGATTTCGAGGTTCACATGACTAAATGCTTAATCGTTGGCCATAACTCTCCGCACCCAGCTTAAATTGTTGCCCGAGCTGATTGACCTGGTGACCTCATACAGGCCAGAATTACTTTGGTCGGATGGAGAATGGGAGGCGCCAGACACGTACTGGAAGAGCAAGGAGTTTCTGACATGGTTGTACAACGAAAGGTGACCATTTTTATAAATGAGGATGCAAATACATTTATCTCGCTGAGACTCGAGAAGAGTAAAAAATATTTCCAACTGATTCGAAATAACTTAATTTATTTTACCGTAGTTTCTTGAAATTGTAATGGAGTTTATTTCAGTTTTCACTGCGCATGCTCGCTGCCCTCCCGAACCTGAAGGTTTCCGTTTTCTACCACTAGTCGAGCGACTCAACTGAAATAAACTCCATTCTTGTCCAGAGATGGTGCTGCAAGGTTACCCGCACGCAGCGCCATCTCTGCGCAGAAACTGAAAACTCGGATGAATTTATTCAAAGCCTTTTTGTTTTTTATAATTGGTAATTCACTAGTTTGATCTACAGCCAACGTAATCCCCACATTTCACATATTTTTGTATAAAAATTAACTAAATTGTTTTTTGGTGCTAATTGAACCTTTATTATTTCTCCCCTAGTCCTGTAAAAGATACGGTGGTAACCAATGATCGCTGGGGAAGCAATTGTCTGTGCAAACATGGTGGTTATTTCACTTGCAACGATCGATTCAGTCCAGGTATTTTATTCTGTTATTCACGGTATTCATTATGATGAATTTGTGATACATAAATTCGGCACTCATAACCGCATGATGCAGCGTTTATCAGCTAGGACATTAACAAGAACTAGACAAATGGCGCGAACAGAAGTGTGACAGTAGATTTAGTAACAGTTCTCGCCAAATCTCATTTCATTGCTTTGAAATATGATCCACGAGAAATTTTCCATTATACCCGATTAAGAATTTCTATGTTATTTACAAGAAATTTGAAACTTTTTATCTTATTCAGGGAAGCTTCAAAAGCACAAATGGGAAAATTGCATGACCATTGATAAAAATAGTTGGGGCTACAGGAGGAACGCTCCTTTGAGCCATTATTTCACCATCGAAGAGCTCATTGCTACCTTGGCTTCTACTGTTAGGTACGTTCGTTTTGACATGTTATAGTCCAGAGGTCCCCAAACTTTTTTTGCTTACCGCCCCCTTCGCTGAAAAAAGATTTACTCGTTTATACGAATTGACATTTTACTTAATCACAGCTAAGGATTTGTGCAAACTCAGCTACAGTTTAAGTTTTAAAATTGACTTATTCATAAAAGTAACACAACGGCTCTACTGTTAATTGCAATATGACCAATTCATAAAATTGATCATACATGTATTAAAAAATTTAGCATTTAGAAACACGCGTTGCATTTCCTCTTAGTTGCGGAGGAAATCTGCTCATGAATGTCGGACCGACCAAGGAGGGTACCATAATCCCCATTTTCGAGGAAAGGCTTCGGCAGATGGGTCAATGGTTGGACATCAATGGCGAGGCCATCTACGAGACCAAGCCGTGGATTTACCAGAATGACACTCTCACTCCCAACATTTGGTCAGTAACAATCATTTCGAAGAAAATGAAAAACTAAACCAAAACCGCACATGTTCATCATCCCCGTTTGCAGGTACACTTCCAAAGTGGATGAAGACGAAAACGAATCCATCTACGCCATTGTTTTGAGCTGGCCGAAATTGACAGAGAACATCTTGATGCTGCAGACTCCCAAACCGGATATTCTGACCGAGGTGACCATGCTGGGTGTGGAAGCGCCACTCGTTTGGACTGGAGGAGAAACCTATCCCATGCTCATCGAGTTCCCCCGTGTCGATCACGACAAACTACCTTGGGCATGGGTGTTAAAGTTCACCAAGCTGAACAACGTCATGTCCTAAAACGTGGTTCGATCATTGCCGAAAATAGAGATGGCGAGCTGTACTTACGGTGAGTGTTCGAGTCGAAACGGGTTTTTTGGTGTTGTAATGCAGAGTTTGACCAACTCTTTCCGAGCCGTGCAGCTCGGAATTTCAAGAATTTCAAATCTGAGAAAAATTTACAAGCAGCTTGACTCAAACAACAATAGCATCGCGCTACTTGATAGCGAATTAATGGTAAAACAATTATTTCCGAATCGGTGAAACTCGGTCAGCTCGCTCATCTCTAGCAAAAAATCGTGCAGAAGATCTTGTTGGCGGTAGATGGCACCAAGAATGCACCGCTGAAGACGCCAAGTGGAAATCCCTCATTCCCCTATAGAAAAGTGCTGGCTTAGGCTAAGTTTTAGTCAGCTGGTTTTAGTGGTCTAAAAGACTAAAATGATGAGGAACGCATCGACATGAAAAGCAAAAAAAGCGAGGAAATGTGGCCATGCAAGCGAAGCTTTTTGTGGGAAAAGACATGCATTTCAGAAACTTCAGCGACCAGAGGAAATGATCCCCGAATAACTGCAAGTTTCCATCATTGTCAAAACTTCCACCTGAAATTTCAAATTTTTGAGATATTACTCACGCGTGGTAAATCAGAAGTTTCTATATTTTAAAACTCATTCGCGAACAACAGAAACATAACAGGCATTACATAAAAATAGAAATAATAATTTGATGTTTTAATGAAAACTTCATTTTGTTAAAATTGTTTCATAAAGAACGGAACAATTTGACTGGTCAGTATGTTGAAATCTGCCTTAAAACAGATCGTCAAAGCCCAAATTGAAATAAATCAAACATATAATGTGTCGCAAAAAAATTGTTTACAAAATTATTTCATATAAATATGTAGGTCTAACATATAAAGAGTAGAGCCTCTGTTGTTGGAGTAATTCACAGGTGTCAGTGATGGCGATGACCGCGGTGACCCCTATGACCCCGATGATGCTTGTGCTGTTCAAGATGACCGTTGGATTCGTGATGAACACAACCCTCTTGATGCTGGCAATTGCATTCGCTGACCGGTGGATTAGAGTGTCGGCTATCGTGTCCTTGATTCACTATTTTGGCAAGAAGTCCGAGAGGTGACCGTCTCTGCAAAGAAATTATAGAATTATGGTAAGTACGAAATTTTTAAATTTTTAAAAATTCCAACTATAACATTTCTTATTTTGTATTAAAAATTTCTTCAGATTTAGATTATTTATAGACATAATTCCTAACTTCAACCCTAAATTCCTCATTTATTAGTCGATAATTTTCTTCAAAAAATGTCCTTAAAACTTTCAATTGTTTTAGCAAAGAATTCCTATTTTATCAAACATTTTCTTCAAATTTCCAAGTTTTAGTTAGATATTTTCTTAAAATTTCTGTTATAAATATATTTTTACGAACTTTCTATCGTTTGATTAGATGTTTTATTCTAGTCTCCGATTGATAGCAGCGTTCCTTTCTTATAAATTATAACTGTTTTGATAAAAAAAAATTATCGCGTTTCCTATAATTTCATATCCTAAATGGGCTTTCAGGCCTGTTTTTGACAATTTTTTTTTTTGCGTTGACCAGTAGTAAAGAGCAAATTACCCTGTGCTGATGTCGAGGGCTCTCGACCAATAACACTTCTCGGACAATGGTGTGCTGAGCAGGTTGCTGTACAAAGGTAGTGCTTTCTGTGGCGTAAGCATATGACGGTGGATCAGACTGACCGCTGAATCCAGTTGGAATGAATCCAATGGGAGCAGCGGCGCTGTACGGTGGTGGATAAACTGACCGTGGGAGTGCCTCTGGTGGTGTCGATGCAACGCCTGAATTGGCAGATGATTGTGGTGAGAATATTATTTTCCGTATATATTAATTACTCTTTTTTTAAGTGCATTTCCAAATTTTTTCATGCGCTAAAATTTGGATGCAGCGCTTGTGTTGGGTGAATGCTAAAGTACGCCGAAATACAATTTTGATTTTCAAATGAGCCTTCAAACAAATACAAAAACCATCACTAAAGAAATGCGACGAAATTTTGGAAACTTGATTTCATGTAAAGATATAACTCGATCGTCCATGCAGTAATGCCATTTTTTTAAAATATATTTTTGCATTCGTTTGAATATTTAATTCAAATTAAAAAAAGAATTTCGACGTAGTTTTTTTTTTTGAAATTTTTTTTATTCCAAACCTCGAAGAAGTATATCTTGTGTAAAACATTGTTCTACAACCTTCCTTGACTTAGAAATACAAAATAAAGAATAAGTTCCGTCAATTTATTTCAGAATTATTTTTTTGAAAATTATTGGTATTTATTAAAAAAATGTATAAACAAATTTGAAATGTTTACCCCAATTTCTGTATAACACTTCTAATTATCGAGATAAAAATAAAAATCAGTTCAATTTTTAAAAAAAATGTTGCAATTAATAAAAAATTATTAAAAAAATGGTGAGAATTGCAGTATTATATTATTTATTACATTAATTTAATATTATTAAAAATTACCAGATTTAAAAAAATTGGAGTTTTTTTTAAAAATTCTTACAATTTTAGAAAAAAAATGAACAAAATTTAACTAACCAGCATTGGGCGTGATTGTCATCAGTTTTTCCGGACACTTTGCTTCTGATGCTGTAATGGTAAATAAGCGCAAATTTCAGTTTTAAGTTAATTCATTTTCACTTTTTCCGTATCAATTAAATAATTACCCAAACTTACCCATTTCGGAATGCTTATACTTTAGTAAAATATGTAATTCTAGCAATCTTTTATTCCGGTTTTCAAGATGGACACGAAGTCGTGAGGAGTATCCTTTTCCACGAACTGACCACTTTTCATTAATGTTCCTACTTGTTATATTCTGAATTTAATAGGCGTTCTGACGTCGAGTCATGCGCTGTTTGGCCATTGGTATGGAAATTTAGTTTTTACCCGTAATGTTTTTTTTAGTTTTTTTTTCTACCACAATTAAAAAAAAAGACCTATTGTTTCTAGGATCATGTGAGCATGATGCGTCACAAGAAGGTTGTAACAAACGTGACTAGAATGGAAAAAGAGGTTGAAATGAGAACGAACGATTCGCTCGAAAAGGTAAGATAATTACGTTAAAAATTTCGGAGGAAATTTGAGAAGAAAATAAAAGTAGCTCAAGAGCATAAAGGGGTGATTAAATTGCTAGGTTTATTGGTTTGTTTTTCTGCCCTACTCATGAAATCCTGGTAACATTAAGGTAACAAAAATCGAAATAAGTGGAGCGATATACTGTACCTCAAGAAAATTGTTTGAATTTGAACCTAATTTTCAAAACAATGTAGAAAGTATATTTAACGTTTTTAATAATTACCAAATTAATGCTGTTTTGTTTTTTTTTTGTAATTTTTGAGAATATACAAATGCTGTTCAAATTATTGTTAGTTTGTGAATACAATCAAATGTTTTTGTTAGCTTTTGAAAAATAACAAATGCTGTTTTCTAATGTTTTCCATCAAATAACGTGCGTAAAGATTTTAAAATGTATTTTTGGAAGTACATTATTTGAAAAATCCTATGCCAAATGTTGTGTTTTAAGCATTTAAAAATATGTGGACTGTGGCGCCATCTCGAGTACGTATTTTGCGTTTATTGCGTAACTACATCATTACGTCACCGTCATCTGCTCGGTACGTCATCCGTCACGCGCAGTTTACCGTTCATTGATGTTGCAACCTGTGGAACAAGGTTGCTCTTATCTTTATTTTTGAGAAGAGTGTACATTTTTGTCAATAATTGGTGGTAAAGGCAGAATTATTTCCGCGTTAAAATGTCTGTGGGATCAAGCTTAGCAAAAAGCGGTTGGCTTTACAGGCAGTGTAAGTAGGCTTAACATGGGTGTGTCAACGAGTACACTACGTACTGTCAAAACTCAAAATGTGATAATTGATTGTGTTTGTTAGCTACCGTATTGAAGAAATGGAAGCGATGTTGGTTTACCCTTACCACAGACGGCTTCCTTCGGTACTTTGATACCGAATTAAGTACCAAGGCCGAAGATATCATGAACATCCCGTACGAATGCGTTGCTATCAAAGTTGGACCTGATGTCAGTGTAAGTTGGTTTTGTTGTAAAGAAAAAAATATATAGTACGTACCGCAATTGCTTTTGATCTGTGAAAGCTAGACCAGTTGCTTACATGCCTAATTTGAGATGTCATTAAATTGTTTATTGATGTACAAAAAATCGGTACCCAAGGTGGAGTATCGATCAGAAGTGGCCCCTGGCCGGTCTACATCCATGTGTTTGCTCCGAGTAGAAGTAATAGCTTGTGAGCAGTATCTGACATGGATGCACCAAAAGGCACATTATAGTGACTGGACGTGAAAGTCTATGCTTATTTTGTCTTGAAAGTGTAAATTTCTCGCTGTTGCCCTGAGTAAATATGCTGTGCTAAGTATGTTTGCATCTGAGCATCTGCAATTCATTTTTTATCTACTTGTTTTATCCAGCAGTAACAGTGGTCATTTGCATTTGAGGATCATGGCCATTGAGTGTGTGTACCATTCACATGCCATGCATGGACACCTAATATATTTAACATTTGTGTCTACAGGTTCGTAAGTTACACCCACCTGAAGGTTTGAGAATTAACTTCTTGATGACCTTAGATGCCACAAATGGACGCATGTGGACGCTTTGTGGCGATAGTGAAGATGAAATCAAGTAAGTGGAATTGGTGTTTGCGGGCTGTTTTGTATAGTAAACTTATTTGAACCCAGTTCCCAACAATCGAAACATTTTACTTCAGATGATGCCCCAGTCACCGTAATGATCTGCTTACATTTTAGACGTCATATTCTTGTCGATTCATACAAGTTATCTATTTATCAGATGATTCGTTCATTTATTATTTAAAATTCTCACTATGCAATTTAAGGGATACGATTTAAATGATATGATTAGAGAAATTCATCGTCCTGAAATTGAAGTAAATAAAATTTATTTATTGTAGAGCATGGCAGCTAGCATTACAAGAAGCTAAACAGTTGAGGATACAACCAGCCAGATCTCCGAGTTGTCCACCACCTGGGGTCGCCATTTATCAAGGAGCTCCCGTTACCACAGGTATGACAAAGTACACTTTGAGCTTCTTTACAAACTATAAAGGCACTTGAGATAAAATGTATTACCATTTTAGTTGTAGTTGATGATACGTCACGAAGATACGGTTATTCCTATGGATATCCCTATGGTGGTTATTCAACTCGAGTTGTGGCATACCCACCACCACCTACAGTGTACTATACAACTGGATACCCAACAAGTGTGTATCGTAATCCAGTGAAAACGTTATTTAATGGTTCTTGGGAGCACTCACGCATTTTATTGCTTTGAATATGAGGTTAAATGGAAAGTAATTTTCAAGTTGGGCAATTCTTGTGGTAAACTGAATCCTAGCTTGCATAGTTAGTCAAACTGGCTGTTCATTACTATTGAAGTAAAAGAAAATACAGTAACATATTGCCGAAGCTAAAAGTCTCAAAATCGAATTATAAGAATGCAAGTCCATGGGAAACTGTGCAGAATGAACTATGAACTGTTTTATCAATTACACGATGTGTTGCAATACTACTTAGTTTCATTAGAAGCTTTTAATTATTTTTTTAACAGTAAAAACGTTTTTTTATAACTAAATTATTTAATGACTGAACTCAACATTCCTTAATCTATTTTCTGAAAACTACAAACATTTTGCCGTGTTCATTATTTTCGACAAAAATAGCTTTTATAGTCTCGCCAATTTCGTTATCTCAATTTCACTGATCTAATGCCAAATCTAATTAATGTTTAGAGGAATTCCTAAAAAATGTTCTGCACATATGCCGGATTTGTTTTGTCAAAAATTTGCCTCGTTTGATGCTCTCTTAAAACCTCTGATTTTCTTCCAGCCCTAAGCTTGCATTGTCTACCTTAAACATTAATCTTTTTTAATCTGATGGAAATATGCCAGCAGCTGTATTTGTTTGTGCGTAACTAATTCTTTGCTTTTTACAATTCAGACACAGCTAGATACACCACCACCACTTATTATCAGTATTGAAGAGGGTTATCCTTAAAAAAATCTGATACAGCTGGCAAAAGGTTCGGAAAATGAAATTAATCTTATCTGGTCTGCTTTTTGGGCACTTTTGCTATCTCTGGATAATCAAGTTTACCAAATTATCATTCGATCATGAATTTGTGGGATGTAGATTGTTACAACATTTTTCTTGTATGATGGCATTGAGATGAGTTAGCCACTGTATTAAGTTACTAGCATCTCTCAGCACTGCTTCTTTCCACCTCCTTAAGCACCATTTTAATATCTGTTTATCAGCAAGAAAGAATGATAGTTTTGTTTATATTTTCAGTTTTTTATGACCGTTACCCTTATTATCGCCATCGTCCGGGTGATTTTGCTTTTGGGATGCTTGCTGGTGCTGCTGTAGGAAGCCTTATGTTTGCTCCATTGTTTTTCTGGTGCTAATTATTTTAATGGTAATGTCACGATTATTGCATCTCTCTTCCTAAGTTGTCAACAGACAATTGTGTACATATTTTTCATGAACTTCAATGCCCTGATCACCAAAGAGGACCGATCACATTTTAGAGCCATTAATGATAAACAGATTCTCAGCAGAAAAGTAAAATGCAATTTTATGAAACATAAATGAAAGTTTTCACATATACCATAAAAGGTGCAAGATGACTTGAATCATTGTTTGTGGTCAACTATAGGAAATGTGTATTCAACTGTAGCGAAACATCAGTTAACCGCAGTAATAACGTAGGTTGTACCTGCAGTAAAATTACCAAACTTTAGATTTTTGTTGTTGTAAAACTGCAGTTTAATGTTTCATAAAATACAGGGGTTTGTTTAATATTTTTTATTTAAATGCAGCTATGCCAATTTAATGATTCCTGCTCTATTCAGCAATGTTAAAAATTTTCCAAGACATTACAGTCTAAAATCCCTTTCTTATTTTTGTTATTCTGCTTCTGAAAAAATGTAGTTGTACAAAATGCTGTATTTTTGTATTCAACGTTGAGTCGTGAAAAAAGAATGTGTCGAACCTCGTTAAGACTGATCTCCAGGGACGTCAACATTTGTATGGTTAAACGGTGGTTTGTATTATCATATGTCGGACGTGGACTGGGAATTTGTTCTTACTATCAGAAATTTGTGTTAACATAAGTTTGCATTCTCACAATGCAGTCAAACAATCTTTTCAGCAAGATCATTTTTCATGTATTAATCTGATATCAGAAATAACAAAGGGTTAGTAGTGGAAGTTTTTATTATGATAAGCAATGAATTTTATTTTCATATTGTGGTGATCTGTTCTATAATATGGTGTATCAGTGGTATAGAAGAGTTTATCTAGTCTGCCATTTGAAATAGTCATAATACAGACAAGTGCTATATTTTAATTTTTATTTTCTGATCAATATTGGAATATTCCACATTTTTGCAATGTTATTTGTTGAGATACTTGATTGGTATGCATGCCGATGTCTCTTAAATTGGTGTCAACGAAATTTGCACGAATACTTTCCGTAAAGTTATTAGAATAACCACTTCCCACAAATTCAGATATTTGTGATTTTTAAACAATTTAAGCAAATTGTTTCCTAACTTGAAAAAAACTTTATTGCATTTAAAAATTTCATTTGTGTTGGGTTACTTTTATGAAAGTTCAAGCCTTTTACTTAAAAATGTTGCTAACTATAGACAAGCATGCACCTATTTTGTAGTTTAATCGGTGTTGGAATTTTCCTTTAACCGATTTTTGCATATTGACCCTTATCAAAAACAAACAGGTGATTGAGCCATTCGAAGGAGAAACGTATTTTCAATGCCTATTTTAATTGTACTTAATGCTAAATGTAATGTTTGTATGGTCATTGGAGTTCTACCATCTATTCAAGTTATTCAAAGATAATTGAATTAATAAGCACAAGTTGGTTCTTATTTTACTAATTAAAATTATAATGAAAATATATAATACACATTTAAAAAAAATTGAAATAGTTTGTTGTTTAATTAGCGTTTTACTTTTTAGTATATAGCGCTGATTACTAGTAGTATCCAGAATCTAATCCTAACCACGGATACACACGAGTGTAGCGTGCCAAACGCTAGTGTATGAGCGAAAAAAAAAGAACTGGTTTGCTCAAGTGAGAAGGTCGAACGACAGTTGACGCTAGTTCAGATAAATCCGGTGAATAAGTTCAGTGAAGTAGTTTACTTGTGTAAGTGAAGTAAATGTGAGTTAACTCATTTTTAAGTGAACGACTTTTCACAAATTCACTTTTCTTATGAGGCGCTATATCGTTTTTTCAAATCATTTACGCTTTTATTAAAGGTGTGGCTTAATTTATAAGACAATGTGTCTAAAATTTGTATTTGGTATTTTCCTAACCACGCAGCCTATGGACAGCGACACCAAGTGACCGGCCTTTGCCTTTCCCCCACGATCTTGTCACACGGATTCGTCTTCCTCTTTTACCGGTAGGAAGATGGCCGGTTACGCACGTGAAGCTGTTCTTCGAATCCTGCCGGAGACTTGTTACGACGAATTTTTCTTGAAATTTAATTTCCTGCATGGTGAGCCGCGTTAAATACTTAATTACCTAAGTCTTGATTTCGTATTTTCATTAAAAAACTGAATATTTATGCGAAGGCGAGCAATTTTGGGTCGATGCTTCGTGGCCTCATATGACCGCAAATGGCGTCGGGTCAAAGTTCGAAAGTCAGCCGTTCTTTCGGATTCACACCCCAAATTGTAGCATTTTGCATTTTCAAATAGTAATAATTAAGATTGAAATATGAGAGGTGCATTACTTTTGGGAAATGACTTATGAAGCAACTTAACCCCCCTACCTACGCCAGGCTTGTTGCAATGCTTTAAATTGTTTATTAATGCAGGTTTGATGTACTAATGATGTAAGATTGCATTAATTACTTCTGGAACATAACCTATGACACAACTCACCCCCCCTCCCTTACCTACGCCCTTGGTGCAATGCATTTTTGTCTATTAATGCAGGTGTCGTGTTATTTAATGATGTAATCAACGAGATTCACGAACCCAAAAGAAATCAAATTAAATTTAAACGAAAACTTTACTGAAAGAATCTGAAATTTATCGTTGCTTAGTTTACCTGAAAAAGAAACGTCATCAAAAGAATCTACTTCTGGAGACTATATTACAAATCTGCTACTAAGTCCAAAAATTTTCTCAATCGATGCTGTTGCCATGGCTGTTTTTAAATATTTTGCTAATTAGCTATTTTCAGTCAATTAGCTAGTATAGGCTAAGGTTGGATTCTCGCTCGATTCCCTATATGCACTAATTTCTCTTTTAGCTTGCATGGTTACCTAAATCGGCTGTTCCAGAAAATTGTCATATGCATAGCTCATTAGTTAGGCTGTGTTCTTCGTAGAATGCTTTTCAACGGTCTTGGCAATTACGAATACACTGAAATATCTGATAGACAAATTAGCTGAAATCACACAGCAATCATCTTGTTTTGAAATAGCTATTCTGAAAATCAATGGAAAGCAATCTAATATTTCTTCTTGTTCCATTTTGGTTCTCAACTCATTACTTAGTGATCTTTGGTTCTTATTACTAAACAATTGAAAATACAACATTGCGTATTTCTATATTAATCCAGGTGATCTTGTGTTAGGCAGTTAACATTGTGTGAAACATTTGTAGTCTTGTAACATTTTGACTTTGACTGAAATTTGGTAAAATTCTTTAACTCTGGGAAAAGTTTTATCGGTTTAGATCGAAAATAATTGAAGGTTGTTTAAAAAAATCTTACTATCGAGTTGTCTCATTGGTTACATAATTCGTAGCATGTTTAGTACGTTTGAAATTATGAAAAAATATCACTAATTGAAAAATATACTTTTTTCAGTGCCATGTTTGAAAATCGCCATAAGCAAACTACTCGGCATTGGCATCATTGCTGGATCATTAATGGGTATGTGTGTTTTTAAAAATAATTGAGGCTTTCCCATTTTTGAAGAAAAAAAATTGACATATCTCTTTTCGTTTTGCAGTGAAATTTCCTCAAATAGTCAAAATATTCAACGCTAAGAGTGCCCAAGGAATCAGCTTCGTCGGAGTGTTCTTGGAGGTTTTAGCGATAACGTCGTCCGTGGCCTACAGCTATGCCAATGCATTTCCATTTAGGTAAGAGCAGAAGGTCTAGTTGTAGTTAATTTATAATTACTCGTATATTTTTACGAATTGGTGGAAAGGTGGTAACGATATGAAATTGTACGCTAGCTTCTTGGGATTATTTTAATGCTTGTAAGAACTATCATTTAGCTTACTCACTTTGTTTACCAATGGAAGTTCTGAATGTGTAAAGTTTCTGCATTCGCAGTATCATTATCCATGTGTGCAAATATGGTGCATGATGACTGCTGAAGCAAGTATCTAAATCTTAATGCTATTAACTTGAATGGACGTGATTCGCAGAAATTTTGTTACGAGCCGGAATATTAAAAACTTCTGAAACTAACAAAAAATGACCTTGATTTTTTCTCATTAATTATCCTCCCTCATGATTGGAAGAATGCATTTGAATGGTGTTTACTCATTGGATAAATTGCAGAAATATCCACTTGGTGTTCATGAATATCCTTATGAACTCATCTCGGTAAGCGAGATTTTCCAAGTTTAATAATGTAGTGAAACTAACATGGGAAATTTTTTAATGTCACTTTTAGGCACATTGGTAACAATATTTGAATAGTGCTATGGTCTAAGAATGAAACTATTTACAAATTGGAATTGTTTAAATTGAATACTTTCAGTAGTGTGAGACTTTAGTAGCTTTCCAAGTTGCACCTGAAAATTCTCAGATTCATTTACATATTTACGAATATGTTATTATGCTTGGAGTTTGTGAGAGGGTTTACAGAGTTACTAATGTCTTTTGACAAGACGTTTTATGTGGCCATTTTTATGTGGTCATAGTGTCTAAGTAAAATATCCAAACAATTTTATTATCAATAGGTACCTTTTAAGAAAGGTTTCTCTGGCTAAGTTTTCATGCTGAGAATCTTCATGTTCTTTTATAAAATGTTCTTGATAGTAGAGCGATAATGGAAAGTTCATGCCATCAGTGTTACTGACCACAAATGACAAAATTGAAAGATTTTAATATACTTTCAAGCTTGTTTTAAAACTTTTTAGGTTTGTTGGTAACTTGATCATTCTGATGACTGTGGACTGTGGTGCTTTAAAAAATTAGCGTTATGCACTTTCATCTCAGTTCCTTTTATTTTTCTAATTTTGAAAATGCAAGTTTAAAGGTTAACATGATATTTATGTGGATCTCAGCTTTTCTGATTTCTGGCTTTACTTGATAGATGGTTAGGTTACCAAAGTCTAATGAGAAAATGTCAGGCAGAGTCCATCTGAAGATTGGTCATTTTTGTGGTGCTTCGTTTATTTCTTTGCAAATTCTCAACTTAGATTAGATTATGCTCTCTCTCAAAGCCTTTTCATCACAGATGTGATTTGGTATCAGTGAACGTATTAATAGGTTTTTTCATGAAATATTCTTAGCACAGTTAAGCAATTAAGCGATTTGGTTTCAATATTAGTTTTTTAGTAAGAATTAACTGATTTTAACGGAGTATAGGTAACATATTCTGGTACTTGTGTTTTGCGTGACTAGTTAAAGCGCATCCATGCGACGACAAGGAGAAGAACTCATTCGCGAGGATTGCATGCAATACCCATATTCTATTAACTGGTACCAGCTAAGGAATTAAGTCTTATCTAATTTAATAAATTAAAAGTTTGAAATCTCCATTTGCACCATACTAGTTAAAATTCAGTGTTGCAGACGATGACAAATTTTCCACTGGGACGCAACTAGCCTTTCTGGGGAAGGACTTCAGGCATATTCTTAAGGTGAAGGCGACTGTAATTGACTGTGGGTGCTCTATTCCTGGCCCGTGCGTCTGGAAATTCATTTCGTGGCACAGCCTAGACCCAAATATCTCCAATAAGGTGGGGGTGGAGGATAATAATTTTGGTTGCATTTGCCGAAGCGATTGGCTGTCCACTCGTGCCTCGCAATTCAAAGTAACCTTAAAAGCCGAAGACCAAAATGTGCTTAATCATTTCTGGCCGAGCTTTTTCCTTACCTGATTGACGGTTTTAATTAATGGTTCGCGGATTTTAATTGCCCTCTGGCGAGCAGCCATGCAAAACTGGAAATCGTGTGTCACCTGCCATCGCACTGCCTGAAAAATCTTATCATTTCGTGAAGTTAAAAAAAAAAAAATGCGAGTTGGGTTAATGCACCGCTCTTTATTAACGAAAGGGGAAAGTTTTGACGAAAATCGATAATGTCTCTGGTTCTCATACCGCCCTAGGACTTGTAAAGATGCGAGGATTTTCAGTTTTGTGTAGACTTCTCGTCAACCCGTTTGTGGATTTCGTAACCTGCATGAAAAATATAACCCCTGCAGATTTATAACTGCAATAAAATTAAACAGATTTTTACCTTAATGAAGATGCACTAGAACCAAGTTTACTGCTGTGAACGACATTCATTTTCATGAAAGAGAACCTCGAATTGGCCTTCACTATACATTTTATTTTTCGTGTAACTGCAGTTTGTATTCTACCGGGCATTTTTTTGAACATTCAGCACTGCATGGCTAATCGAAGTTTTCAGGTTGTTCAGAAAATGTCATGCAAGTTCGTCCGCAGTATGGGTTCGAATGCATGCTGAGGTTCCTTCATAAATCTTCACACCCTGTATAACTAAGCGTTTCCTAGACATTTTGTGAAAAATGTTTTTGTCTGGTTGTTTAAAAAGAAATGCAGCGATGCAGTAAATAAACTTCTAGCAGGTTTTGGTACCACTAATAGTGAAAATAGGTTTTCAATGAAATCAGTGAAGCCAGACGAAGACCTACTTGAGATTCCCATCCGAAATCACTCTCTTCTCCTTCTTGCTGTTGTTTTCAAATTGCTGCAAAACATATGTACTCGTTTCGCTCATTTTTTCGGCTGAATTTGCGCTGCGAACTGATCCAAGTTTTCCGCTCGTTTTGCTGCAAATCAGCCGTGCCAAAACCCAACTTTGCACTTCCTATATATACACAAACTTAATTTCGAGCATGGTCACTTTTAAACATCGATGTTCAAATTTGTTCCTGTTCAGCCGATCTGTCAAATGGTTTCCCCGAAAAGGTTGTGGCTCGTTTGCTGTATTGTGGATGTTAATGGTTTGTGTTTTTGGTTCTGAGAATTTGCCGAATTATTTCTGAACATTTAAGGTTGTTTCTGTGACATTTCCATGTTTTGATTTTGAAGAGTTATGAATTTTATTGCAACTCTGGATAATTTGATGGCTTTTTTTAAACGATATTTTTGTTTTATTTTCCTTAACATTTTCATTTAAAACACGTAGCAAAAGCTCTTTCGATCGATTCCATCAGTTTCACAATATTTTTATATATATATTTTTTCGAAGTTTACTTTCGAATTCAATACTTCTATTTTTTCCTGAACTTTTGAACCACCGTGGAAGGTAAATTTTACTTTTTAAATTTTTTCTAAATCATTCGTACTATTGAAGACTAGAAATGTGAGTTTTACCATTGCTGGGGTATGCCAGAACGAGCGTTTGATTTATGCTAATCAAAGGGTCTTTTTAATTGCCTGGGCCCTAATTTCTCGACTAAAAAGACAATGGCACGCGGAATATGCAAATGATTTTGCCACCGTCGTTTTAAACGTTTGGCCTATCTGCCGACGAATTAATGCGTTTTTAAAGAAAAACTCCTTCGCGCCATTGTTTTCGTCGTAAATTAAGGTGATGTAATTTTTACGTATGCTAATGACGATATTTCAACGCTGAGGGGAAAGTCGAGAGATATTAAAGATATTTTTAGTAAAGAAAAAAACATGGCCGCCATAGGGGGACGTTGAAAAACGCAATTAATATTTAAATGATTTCCTCGGCGCGAATCAATCTCGTTTCTGCGAGAGAGTCAGGAGAGAAAAATCCTCCGTCTGAGGGCAATTCTTCATTTCCAAGTGGCTAATTAGCATAAGATAAGCGAGCATTTGCATGGCTGATGCCGAGTAAGTTTTCAAAAAATGCAAATAAAAACAAGTGGGGAGCAGGAGGAGTAGATAAGGGAAATTTGGTTAGAAGATAAGGAAGCTGTTTAAGAGGGAAGTTGGTGCTTGACAAGGACCAATTTTTGGAAGATCACAATTTTGAGCCTCATCAACTTCGACATAGTTTGGTACGTTAGCACTGAATCTAAACATTTTGAGAGTTGGCTATTTGGAACGCTTTTGACGTTTCTGATACATACACTATATTCCAATCATATATCCATTTATGGCCTGGCCATAAGCCATTTGTAAAAAAATGTAAGAAAGCACCAGTAATTTGCAATTAGATTCTGTAAAAAACTCAAGTTTAGTCTTTTCATGTTTCCAACCCTTCTCCTGAATTTGCAATGAACCCCAATAGCACAGTAAATAGAGAGGCAGCTCTTCTTTAACTACACCTAGAAAAGCATCATTCATATGCAGATAATCTACATGTACAATGTACTGCATATTGCAAACCCAAATTGAGTGTTAATTCTCAGTGTCTGTGAAAAGACTCAAGTTTAAGTGCTTTGGTCAAAAAATGTAAAAACAATTAATAAAATGTTTATTTTTTGAGTTTTAATTAAAACTGTCTGAGAAAACATTTAAAGTAAAATTGTTTTCATGAATTTTTGATGAAAACTGAGAAAACATTTAATACAATTGTTTGTTTAATGAGTTTAACGAAAAATTGTCTGAGGAAATTATTGTGACTATGAGCTATGACCATGATGAGTGCCATTAGTAGTGTTACTGACCAATATCACATATATTTTCATCAACTTGCTATGCACATTTTATTTTGGGGATCCATTTTGGGGATTTATTTCGACGCCCCTGCATATAGGAAGTACTTGCTGGTCTAAATTTCATATATCAGAACATGTACGCTGATATCGTCGATCATATAAAAATTGATTTTTTGTAAAAACATGTGCTTCTTGTAATATGCTGTTACATTTGTCAGGGATTTCTGTTCATCGGGGTCATGTCCTTAAGGATCCAATATGCTTGTTCACCTGAATCACCTCTACGATATTACCGGTTGTTGCATTATATGTACATGTAGATAGGAGAGGTCAGTTGCGTGTTGCCATCTCATCTCCGATGATCCCATTGATGCATCTCCCCCTCCGTTTGTCGCGCCCCCTGTGTCGAGAGGGCGAGATGATTATGATTAAATTGGACAGGGAGCTAATTGTTTCGCAGCCTTTAAATGGGATAAGGTCATCAGGAGGGACCTGTTTTTTTTTTTTTTTTTTTTTTTTTAACGGGAAAACACTTTGTCATTGTGGGGTTTTTATTTTTCGTAAGCGAGAAAAATGAATTTTTACGGAGTCTCTGATATGTCGGTTCACTAATCCTATTAGGAAATTGAGCTTATATTGCAGAGATATATTGAGATATTTGATGTTCGTCGATTTCTATGCGGAATGATTGAATCTCATTGTCTCATTTAGAAACTTTGGTATATACATGTACCATGGAATCCATGGATATCGTATTTCACATCTAGCATCGTCTACAACTGCAGATGTAGTGATTTCGATTCGGTCTTTGGTTCTTGTTTCACAAAATAATTTAACAATACATGTATTCACAAATTGTTAAGACTAAAACAGGTAATCCGCCCCCTGTTCTGTGGCGGAGATTAAGACTTCGGATGTTTTTGCCCAAATATGGTTTATTTGGATAGCAGTTTCTGCAAAATACTTTTTTTGTAGGTGTCCTGTAGACGAAGCCTGTTCATTTTTAATTTAACCTATTGTAAGATTTGATTAAACCGTTAATTCCAACGGGGTATTTTTGGACGGAATTTTTTTTTTTTTTTGCTTTTAGGGGCAATTTTATTTATGGGATTCTATTGGGACGTTTGGTAACTCAAATGTTATCTCTTCGATTCTGCTGTTTCTGAAAGACAGAATATTTTTCTGACGAAATCTTATGCACTAGATGAACCTTTGTGGAGTCGGGTTATTTTTTGCGCGAAAAATTAAAATTGAAGACTCTCTGAGAGTAATGTACACATTTTCAATGAAATCTAAATGTTTTACGGAGCTCCATAGAGGACGTTGTACGTTGCATTTTAATCTGGTGGGATTTCTCGATCAGCAAAAAAAAATGGTGAATTTGTGGAGAGTTCAGAGAGGACCTTAGACAGGTACATTGCCAATTTCACGCTGGTTTTGGGAGAGAGGGGCAATTTTCTTGGCGAAATGCGTAAAGACTATTTATCACGTAGAAAGTCTGACTGAAATTCGGTGTCAAGAACCTATTTGGGCAGAGACGTAATTTGGTTTCATTAAAAAAAAAGTCCGACTCGCACGTATTTGCGTAATTAATTACGAAAGACACGAAAATTGCGAGATAAACCATGGCAAATAAAAGCCACGATGACGATGATTAACCGTGAAGAGGGAGAGGCTATAGCCACGGGACACGTCAAGAGTGTTGCGGGAGAGAAGAGGTTCGCATCATGGGAAAAAAGAAAAAAAACAGGCAAAGATCCAAAACGGCGGATTTCAATGAAGAAAATATCGGAATTAGGACCAATTACACAGTGGCAACTGAGTCAAAAACTGACCAAAATTGCGCCTGCACGACCACTGAGAACCCAAGATAATGGCGTAATTGCAGCGATAGGATGGCCCCCTAGCGAGAGACGGAGGCCTGTATGGGCAAAAAACTGGCAATTACGTCGCTATTATGGGCTTTACTGCTGCGCGGATTCGCCAAGGGTGGCGCTGCGCCAGGTTTGCATCACAAATATGCTAGTTGGTGCGATACAGAGTATTAATGTAGAATTAAGGGTTGTTTCGTCTCGCATTCCCATTTTACGTTGGGTTGTTTAAAGTTTATTAGGTCCTAGGGACAGGTTTTCTCGAGTAGCCTAAATAAGGGTTTTTTTTATCTATAAAATGGAAAAGGTATGGAGAGTGTAAGAAAAAAGGTACATGTAGCAACACTAAAAAATTTCGAGGAGAATTGCAGAAAAAAATACTGAATAATTGGGAAACAAAAGGTGTGAAAATTTTGCGGTAAACGCACTACAGAAATTAGAAAACAGGCGCATGTTTCTATAGGAAATAACATTAAAAATGTTGCATACATGTAGGCCTACTTATATGCTACTAGCGGTAATACCCGGACTTGCCCGGGTAAAAATTGTTGTTTGAATTTCTAACCCCTTTAATGCGATCAAGAGTTAGATTTAGCTGTCATTTGG
>JAQGBX010000728.1:0-31287 GCA_034698745.1 Megaphyllum sjaelandicum | reverse complement strand
TGTTACAAGTCTAGCTGAAGAGGATTGGGGATGGAGCTGCTAGCAGACTGAGTGCAGGGATAGCATTTTGCTTTTATCTGGGAAAAGTTCCCTGGCCACTCACAAATTTCCATGACCACTTTTTTCCCTGACTTCCCTGACCTTTGGCCACCCTGTAAATGAAAGGTGCGTAAAAGCGTGAGTGGACTGTAATATGAAATGATGTTGCCCTTGCCGAATTAGTGAGGAACTGTCCCAGCATGGCCACTGTCAAGCATTTTTGGGGTTTTCAAACTCGCGTAGGCCTATGAGTCGCGTGTTTATATTTACTCTTCATCCCATCTTTTTTTCTTTGAAAATTGTTATCAGTCTTCGCAGGTTCATGCGATAACCAGTAGCAAAAACGCGACTTCTTGTTTGCAAAAATAAAAGATGTCATTGGCACGGGCGACTAAAAGCAGGCGTCGTGTCTGGAGCAGAACTTTTGTGACTTTGTGGCGACGTTGCGCGTTTCGCTCAATAGATGGTAGCACTTCTTTGCCAACTTTGGAGGCTCCAAATTGGGTCGCAACGCCCGCTGAAGGCCAAGGACGACAATGAGGGGTGAAGGCATTGTTGAAGGCAAAATTGTAGCGTAGGACCGGGGGCCGGGGTACATGAGAAATCTTGGAATAAAATTACAAAGTTTGGAATAAGTCAAAAAAAAAAAAGTTTCCAATGTCTTTCATGTAGCAGCCTAACCAGGCAATTGTAACTTTGTGTATCGTGTAATTTCCAATAATCACACCTCGTGATATGAAACACCTTCGCTTTTAGGGTTCCTCCGAGGTAAA
This sequence comes from Megaphyllum sjaelandicum, assembly GCA_034698745.1. Lineage (NCBI taxonomy): Eukaryota > Metazoa > Arthropoda > Diplopoda > Julida > Julidae > Megaphyllum > Megaphyllum sjaelandicum. Next base: position 30,475 of record JAQGBX010000728.1, on the reverse strand, counting down.
AACCCTGGTGCTCAAAATATATAATTAAAAATATGTAGTTGTACGTTTCATAATTTTCAAAGAACTATTGAAGGAAATTGCCGCATAATGTTGAAATGGTATACATTTAGATTTTGCATCGATGTCATCGCTCAGTAATTGCATCTTGATCATTGGTTTCATTTAACGGAGTAAATTTTAATATGCTGGTTTTGATAACTTTGATAAAATGTCATTATGAATGTGTTAGTTTCATGCAAGATCGAAATTCAATTTTTCATTTTACTTACATGTATTTCCAATGTTTTTCAATTTTTTATCAAATGCGACGCTGGAAGCATGGACATGGTAAGATCCACATGGATACATGTATATCATGCATGCGGTGATATGGAAATATCGAAATATCAAAGTGTATACAATGTAATGACTTGATCGTAAAGAAGTAGCCTATAAATGTTGATGCCAGCTTTTTAGCCATTGAAGCATAAGCAAATGATTTTTTAAACCCATCCTACTATCATTTTATTTTGGTTAACATACAGTATTAATTACTACATTTTATTGTACTTGACCTAAGCATTTGTGCCCTACCCTGTTTCAGGAAACGAGATAACTCAAAACTCCGTCATTGGCAACTGATTGAGTAAACTTGATTGTAAAGGGTGCCTTATTTAACCAATTGTAACCGATCTATACGAAATATTACCATTTAAGATAGATTTCATAAGAAAATCTTGTGAGGCACATTTTCACCTTTTTATTTCTGCAGTGAGCCATTTCGGAGAAACTCACTGAAATACTAGTGCAAAATGGCTAAACGTGCATGTTGGGAAATTGGAGTACTTCCATAACATGGTTAGGGCGAAGTATCCTGGTGACAGTACGCGCAATTGTAGCAGATTTAGGGGAAGAGGGAAACGTGATTATATTCTTAAACATGGGCTGGTCACATTGACGTTTTAGATATTCAGAGCACGTGATTGTTTAACTAACAGATTAGCGAATTGCGTCAATGGGCATTTGCAAAGAGGGGGTACAGGGGTTGATTTGGGGAGAAGGATAAAGGAAGTTTTTTGAGATAGTTTAATGGTCCTAGTTTTGGATCCGATATGCGATACCTGTGTTGGCAGACAGTTTCTTTCGAATTCACTGGTCAGATACATGTATATATTGGATACTTAGATTCCGGAGGCTATACCTCTTTTATTCTCGTAGACGATATTACTTCCTGTTAGAAATTGTTCATAAACAACCTCTCGCCATGCTTTTTTGTTCGTGTTCTTTTTTTCCCGTCAGAATATCTCGTGCTGTGCTATTCCCTCCTTCCGTTTATAAAGTTTCGACCAATCAGAACAACAAAATCAAAAAAGCAGTCGAATCAAATCGGGACAAATATTAGCTGATAGGATAACAACGCTGAGAGGACCTTAAAACCTGTAGATGCTTTTCACAAACTTGCATGCTCAACTATTCATATTTCATTAGATGAAAATCTAATAAAATAATAGTTGTCATTGTATACGGATGTTTTTTTGAAAAAAAAAAGTTTGCTAATTGCTAGCAATCATGCTTGTCACTAGATCTGCCCATTTGCGATCTCAGATGTTGCAATGTTAAGAAAATATTGTTTTTAGACCGGAAAACCGATGTGAGACATGTTGATGGTCCCATCAGTATTTGAACAACTTCCAAGTTTGCGTATCTTTGAAACGCTTGTTATCCATGCATGGGCAACATAACGTACGTGGCAGTCAATCTTATAAACCTATCAACAGCAAACTATACTGCTTACATGCCTGCTTCTTTGTATAGACCATGAAATCATAGAAATTTAAATCGTTAAAAGAGATGCATGCATGCATTGCATAGCCTTGGTTCAGCATTGCCAAGTCTAAAAGATTGTTTGATGGAAGTACTTTGACCCAAAACAGACAAAATGATGATTTAAGAAAGTGTTTCCGAGATAATGTATTTTTGTATTTTTTATACAGACGTAACGAAGAGATGTAAACATTGAAAATATTTAAGTTTTTACTGTTTTTCTCAGTTGGAGAAATTCCCATAAAGAATGAACCCCTATGGGACGTCTGCACATTTTCGAAAGTGCTGCCATCATTAACTGTTCTCGAAACTCTGTAAGGTTATTTTCGCGTGTTCTTTAAAAGTGATCAAGATGCTGACTTTAAACAGTTTATATCACGTGATTGTGCTTCTTGGATTTTGAAAGCCGCCTCGTAAATTTCGGTCTTTTATGTCCGAGTGCTGGGCCGCGCATACAACAATGGCATTTAAAGGACCTGTTGTAATTATTCACACATTTTAGCCGCGCACGCCTCCGACTCGGCCATCCTGATGTTCTTTTTTAAAGTCTGGGATTTTTAATGACCAAAATATCATATTTTATTCATGCGGATTCGTCCCACTTGCGTGCATGCCTTTTTGTTTTCTCGCACTTCAGCGAACCCTTAAGGGATGTACGAGGAATACAGCGTTCAAGGAGAGAAAAAACAAAGATGTAAATTATATATTTGAATTTGCATATGCATACATGTACGTATGTCCTAATGTCTATGCACGTGTGAAGTCGCGGATTAGGACTTGAAATGGCCTTTAGAACAATTGGATTTCTGTTCAATTTTTTTTTTTGCCAGGTCGTAGATACGCCAATGTTACAAAATCACGAACATACTGTGTTTATAGCGTAGCTTCCTTAAATCTTATTGCTGAAATGTGTTCCTGAATGCATTTAAATTTTGAAATTATGCAAAATGTGCACATGGTAATTATAAAAAATTAATGAGTTACACAGGAACATGCATTACTTTTACTAGTACATGTATGTAATAATATGTGATTACAATAGCAGGGTGGCCACAGATCATAAAAGTTAGGGAAAAGTCAGGGGAAAAAGTAGTCATGAAAACGTCAGGGAAATTTGTGAGTGGCCAGGGAAATTTCCCCAAATAAAATCAAAATGCTATCCCTGCAATCAGTCTGCTAGCAGCTCCATCCCCAATCCTCTTCAGCTAGACTGAAAAATCTAGTGTTTTGCCAAGCTTCTCATTGCAATTGTTATTTTATTTTTCATTATGACAAAAAAATTGATATGCATTAACGAGTAAGTTTTGGTCAGGGAGTTTTGGATTTTAGTCATTGAAAAGTCAGGGAAATTGAAAATAAAATTTTGTGGCCACCCTGAATAAAACATGGTTAAATCTCCAAAAAGTATCTTAATTCTTAATCAGATGGTATAAACGTTAACCCGATCGTGCCCTTGTACACTTAAAATTGATGACAAATAGAATGGTCTTATTCGATCAAACTAAGTTTTTGTTGTTGTGCAAAATAAATTTAAAACAACAGGACGAGCGAAGAAAATAGTAATATATTTAGGGAATTTTAGTTAAACTTGGGAGGACTCAGTATCCATATCACATAACACTCTTCGCTTACCCGGATTGGTTAAAATTGGAAAATTTTGTTGTAAAAGATTGAGCGGCATTGAAGTTAATATCATCTTTCATTTCAAAACACCGACCAATAAGGGGTAATTAGGTCACGTGGTGCCTGTGTTGCATTATTGGGGACATTGAATGTTTCTCACCTTTTAATTTTTGTTCTAAACTTTTTAAGACTCGTATGAGCGGGTCTATGGCAAATTGTCAGAATAAAGAACATAATTTCTAATGAGTTTTTGTAATGATAGGCCAAAACTTTTAAAAGTCGATTTGACGAGCATGATATATAAGTCACGGCCTAAGTTATATATATGGCCTAAAATTCAAAACTCCGATGGCGTGCTCCAGCGTTTTTCCATGAAATGAATATTGGCGCAATAATCTACAAAACACTATACGCGCAGTTTAAACAGAATGGTTGATTTTTATATCATAAGCATATTTATGTTGAAAAGATTATAGCTTTAGAGCCAGACACGATATAACTCATGCAACCATGCATGAGCTGAGTTTTAAATGAAATGTGATGAAAAACATAGTTTTGATGAACAAAAAATGCACCATTATTTCTTAATTGGTGTGGATGGAATCAATATGCTTAGAATATAATTCCAAAACGGAATGATGCTGCATTAATGCACTAATATAGGCGCATGCATGTTTTTTGTAAAGTTTATACCTCGCGTGCATGTGTTTTATGCCCGCCCCCTAAACTTTATTTTCAGTACTTTTTTTTTTAATTTGAGTTGCTGATAAATGGGAGCCTCATCTAATATTGCCGTTCTTTGTAAGTTTCGCGTAATTTTCACTATTTAACAGAATGCGCATAATTATTTTAATTATATTTTGGATCGGTGTCGATAGGTGCTATAAAAGCGATGAAATTTTAAATGAAATTCAACGACCATGGGCGCACACCACTTATTATATTATTTTTTTTCCATCACTCTTGTAGTGAATGAAATTTCAAGCGAATTTAAATTTGGAAGGATTACTTCATAGCGATTATGTCGAAAACTCATTGAAGCCCATCGCTATTTTTTTGCACCTCTCAAATTATGGTCATCGAACTTTGCATTGCAGAGCACTTTCATCTTTTTTTTTTATTTTTAAACAAAGAAGTTGTCGATTGACATGCTGTCTATTAATTTTTTTTGCCAACTTCTGGATAGGCTTGTAAGTTGGCCATGGTCACAGAATTCTGCTGTAAGATTCAGTGAAATTTGATAAGTTATCTGTACCGTGTATGTTTGCCATTTCGTTTAGTTTGATAATTCGGTCTGTTCTTTTTTTTTGCATGTGAAAACGCATTTCCACTTATTGCATTACGACCCGATTTCACATCGGAAAGAAAGCAACAATGGAAGAAACTTATGGAACTTAAAAAGAAATAATTGTGATTCAGGGGTGATGAATTCTATTTTTAAAAATTAAAATGAACTATGAAATCTAGCTGGCAATATTTGGGCACATTTGAAGAATTTGCACATCGAGCAATAGGGTGCGTTTACGTATAGAACTTGTTACCAGTCGCCTGAAAACCAGTGTTATAACCGACTCTGGTTTTCAAGCGATTTGTAACAAGTTCAACGTAAAACGCACCCTTTGACGGGTTTGGTTTGAACCTCACAGAATAATAACTCGTTTTATACGAATTTCTAATAGTACGAACTCATTTCAAATTCCCGTCGTGGAGTATGGACGAATAATGTTAATTTTTCGTTTAAGACGAATTCTGAATTAGTATACTGCATTACTCGTTTTCGGCTATAACGAAGGCATTTTCGAATTCCCAAGCATTGGCGCTATACGTTAAGACAAACTGTATCCAATATGAAGAAAAGTACGTTATGTAAAGGGAAGTTCCCCGATACAAGTTGTAGCCCCTTCGGGCCCTTCCCATATACTCTATATACGTAAAGTATAGGATTTGATCCAAACTCCGATGAACATTTCATAGTTATTATTGTTGAATTCTTGTTTTGTCTGACTGCTGATAATACGAATTATACGGTTTAAACGAACACATTTTGACGTCTTTTGAAATTCATCTTAACGAGGTTTGACTGGACATGATGCTGGTTCCTTTCCTGAATTTAAGAATTTAATCATACACTAAATTTAATGGTTTTATAAAACCAAATGTAGCATTCGCCTTTACAATTTAGAGGTGTAAAGGTTGGTTTGCACCGTGATAGGTGATTTTTGTTAACATCTCCGTTATCGATCATTAATTAAAAACATTTTAATCGCCGATTAAGTTATGTGAAAAGCAATATGTACATATAAGTCATTATTAAGATGTGGTAAAAGTTGCTTGGAAGCATACATGTACATGTATCTCGCATACTTTATAAGGTTTGTTTTTATCTTCCATCTGGCCTTGAGGTGTAAGTCTGGTGCATTTTTGCAGACGTCTAAATGCCTCATAAACACGCAAATTTATTTCACATTTTAGATTAATCCAAGTAAATAAGAACTTTTTTCTGTCAAACGTTGTTTCTGCATACATTGAATTTGTTAACAACCTTAATACTTCGTCATAAAACACCTGCATGCATTGCCCAATGCGAAAGATATTGCCCCGAAAAAGGTGTTTTTTAAAATTTTCAAATACAGGTTAGCCAGAGTTGCTTATAAAAACTTTGCAAATGTTAGCCAAAATATGCAAATAACTTCTTGCCTGATCTGTTAATTAGATGCCTATTACTCCGCAACGCAGATGTTTAACAATTTCAAAAGCACCAACTAATATTTGAAAAAAATCCGTGACCATGTATTTCTGGGTCATTTCTGGATTCTGCATGAATGGTCACTTTGTCCTACTTTGTATACACGCATTTGAAATGCTGCTAAGGCCAACAAATTAGCTTTTTACAGTTACATGTAAATTGGCATTAAAAAAGAAGATGCCGTATTTAGGAGGTTTCTGTGTGGAACAGGGCTCATGTCAATCTCGATTCTGTTGCTCGTTGAACGCACCAAACGCGGATCATGATCGATTATCTTTATTAACTATATTTGGTTTGAACTTTTGAATTCATAATCGAAGCTTCTTCCAACTGGTCATAATATCCGGAAACTAATGGTGGGTTAATTTCTGCGGTGAACTACATGTACGTCTATCAAGGCCATGCCTTCAGAAGGAATTTTCCATCTTGGAAACTTTCGCTGGCCGCATGGACTTCGACGCAAAACTTTGGTGTAGAATATTAATTAGTTTTTTCGGTTCGAAATGATTAACTTCCATTTTCACAGCGTTGTCTGCCTCCTTTTTTTTGCATGCGGTATAAAAAGCATCCCCTTACATGGCTCGAATTTCAGTTAGCTTAATTAGGAAGCTTGAGCTGTATGAAGTGGAAGAAATGAATTACGAAATTCAATTATTTTGCATTTGTAGATCTTCAAAAAATAGTAAACTTAAAAAATATTGAAGAATCGGGTACTGAAATTGCGAAAATCTAGATTTCGGAAATTTTCTTCTTTTCGACTGGGAAATGGGTCAGAAATACTCCTAAAAAGTACGAACATTTCCCATTTTTAGCCTTTAGGATTTTGAAAAATTTGCATCTCAGTTTGATGGATCAATCGGTAATGGGGTCGCTCTGGGCATTAATTTAGCGACGAAGGACGGCATTTTTGACCATCTTTAAGGTTTTTTTCCTATTTGTTCATACACTGTACGTGATCCGACTATGAATTTTTCTAGTTGCTCATAATTAAATTGCTGCAAATTAAAAGAAAGAACGCCATCGGGTGTTATTACTGGAATCGTGTCAACGCGGGGTGTTTAATTTGTTGAGAAGAAATTTGATGTGGACAAAAAAGAACATTATATATTCAAATTTAGAAGTAACTATTAAATTGTCTGAAAATGCATATGCAGTATAATCCTGAAGGAACGAGATACTGTCGACTGCCGTTTTTACGAACCTTTAAGGACCCCATAAAACTCAGTATAAGACGCCGCCATGTTTTGACGTCATTTTAATTTTGATGTACACTGTAATTTAAATTTTAGACATTGTTAGTCAATCAATTTTAAAGTTAAATACATCTAAGTTAAGAAAAAATAGTGTGTCGTATTGCACTCCCGGAAGCTGCCATTCTCGAATTTCTATGACGAGTTAGTGTATTTCTTGTTAGAAATGCAGTATACCCATAGCTACAAACAATGCAAAACATAAATGATTGTAATGTTCAGAAAGAGGGACAGTCCTATACGCACTAAGTTATTATTTTTAGGTATGGGAAGCAGGCAGGTAATTATCGGATACAAAACACAGACGCCATTAATACCAAATTGGATAGACGTAGTTATTAGTTAAACACGCAATTGGATCCCGTTCACAAATATCAATTGAATAAGTGTTGAAATTCGATTTCGAGGATATAACGTTTCTTTGTATTCGTGACAACGAATGTGAACTTTTTGTTTGCGTGGAAAGTTGATATTCTAAGAACGGTTAATTATATATGCCAATGTTAATAAGTGCGAAATTGTAGATTAACTTCTTACCCCCGCGTTACACACGACCATTTTTCAACATTTTTTACCACTTATACCGGGTGTCCCAGTTTAAAAGAGACACTGAAATATCACGGAAAATATGCATGGTCCAAAAAAAATCATAAAAAAGTTCAATTCCTTGCTTTGAAGGGAGGTCATACGATGGCGCTAGCTGTAATAGGTAACTAGCTGTAAAAATGTTCCAAATAACAATGAACCTTATATTTTGTCAGCATGCATATATCACGTGACATTTCATTCATTCCATTGGCGAAAATTACCCGGAGGCAATGCCGAGGCACGTTCTTATAGTTGTTGATTGGATGAAAAGATCACGTGATGCAGTCCCATACGTAACTCTGCATTACGTTCATTATCTATAGTATTTTTTTGGTTAGTTCTTACAGTATATGTAAGAACAAATAGGGGGGTTCAACTGCAAAAATGTTGACGTTTTCTTCACCTACACCAGCGCAGCGCCATCTACGCTAAAGCAGATAGCGCCATCTTGTGACCCCTTTCAAAACAAATAACTTTTGTATGGAATTTTTTTTTTCGTAATTAACATGCTTATTTTCCGGGTTGTTAATTTCAGTGCATCGATCCTTTAAAATAGTACACCAGACATACATGTATGCATAGTTTAGGTGCAATATATTCTACTCCATTGCAAAACAAACAAATGTGAAGAAATTTAACGGAGCATTTTCTGTAAACGTTTATCTTCGTGCTCATAATTTTCCAGAATTCCAAACCTAAAAAAAATGTCTCGTATATTTTAAAAAACGTAAACAATAACGAGTGCATTCAAGTAATAATGTTTCTGATAGGAGGCTTCAGCACGAGGTTAAAAATATGGTTCCAGCGCCACTTTCTCACATGATTTACACCTGCGTTTGCTTCTCTACTTATAAGGGACATGTTTGTTTCCAATTATTATTTATCATTATTATTTATCATGGCAGCGTGACATCCCTAACATCTCTCATCGTCTCGTGCTTGTCCCAAATACTCTCTGATTTTGAAACGTAGTCTTTGGTTTCGTTTATATAATTACTCTCCAGCTCTATTTTTTACTCGCTTCTTGCTTAACATAAACATAAACATTGGATTTTTAGCCAATTTCTAGGAGAATGCCAAAACCTGTTAAACTCGTGTCCTCCGAGCTGTATACGAGCTAGAGTAAAAATATCGTTTTTAGATGTAATGCATGACCGATTTGAATGGTGCATGCATGGGGCTCTCCTTCACCTACTTGTACTTGGGAGCGAAACGGAAGTGACGAGGGGGAGCCCCCTCCCCCTCACAATATTTGTGGCAAACTACACGCTGGTGATGAGAGAGGAAGACGAAATTTACACGTAAACTAAACCCGAAGGATTACGAGTTAAACGACGAGTTAACGTTTGTCAAAATAAACGCTCTTTTTACGGGGGTGAAGACGTGAAAAATGAGGCGCCATATGCGACGCCAGTTGAGACGGTATTTTCTGAGCGACCCTCGCGCCTCATTAGCATTTGCAACTTTGTGGATTTTGGCAAGATTCCTATGCACGAACTTAATAATGCATCCCGTGGTAGACCGTCGAGGCCTGAGCTCGTTTTGCTTTTCGTCTCAATGATTTTTTTTCTGTTGTGGAAAAGTGGGTGGGATTGCGGTGTCTCACCTGTATATTTTACCTCGTTATTGCATAAATAATGAGCTACAGTTTACCCCGTTAATTATATATCGTAGCACTCTTCGCTCGGTTAAAGCATCGGGGAAAATCGGAAGTTGGGATCTTTTAGAAATACTTGATAGGAGCCACAAAATCAAAACATTTGCCCGCGATGATTCTCACATTATAAAATACAAAAATGCTACATTTACTGGCAACTACAGGACTAACCATAATTGCTTTTTATTGCACCTTTTCATAATTGCCACCGAGAAAACTTGGACGGCTATCCAAGCTGCCTGCCCAGGTAGATGGCGCTAGTTGTAATTCCGGAATGTGGCGTGCGTCAGTTTCTCGATTTCAAGACGGGGCATTCATACAAATGCAGTGCGAGATCATGAGGCAAAGGCAAGTGACCTATGGCCGAGAACGTACTGTATATCAACTACGTTGTACACGAGAATTATGCTTGTTTGGTTTACCAGCCGCCAGGTGGTTTACGTGGTGGATGTGAAAACAGTACCATGCATGATTACATTCGGTGCTGAATCCTCTGAATGAATCTACAGGGGATTCCCAAAGTGGGCAAGCAATATTGACCCATTGAGGGCAATGGGAACCTCTGAGGGGACAGTGGAGGATACACTGATGCAAGGTTGCTAGATGGGCAAAGAATAAAAATTGACATCCCCTATGCGTAAAGATTGGTACTTTAGCACGATTATATTTTTCATTAAAAAATCAATGCTTACATTTTAATAGTTTTTATTAAAAATTTATTTTTAAGAGGAGGGCAATGATGCATTGTTTGCTCTAACAGGGGACAGTTGTCCAGGCAAGTTTGGGAAACATTGGTGTATGCGGTGTATATGCGGTGCTTGTCAATTAAAGGTTTGACTAGCACATTTAAAAACTATCATCAAGGGAAATTCAATAAATTTGGGTGGTATTAACAGTGACAATGAAAGCAGTGGGGATGGGTATTTTGATATATTCACAGATTCATAAGCTGTTAATTCATCTCCTAAAGAAATGCTTAAAAATGCAATTTTTTCCCTAAAAAATTTCTCACAAAATAGGGACTCGTTTTCTATTCCGGAAATACGCTATATCCGATATATCTTCTGAGCGAGGGTCTTGGTTTACATCACTAATGCATGGAGGACGTCTTTTTGCTCCGAAATTCACTTCGAAACCAGATGAGCCCACGAGGCCCGATCAAAGAGAGTGCAAGACGTTTTGTACATAGCAAATAATCCCTTTGAAAAGACGACAACAAATTAACGTTTTAAGACCCTGTTGCTAAGCAAAAGTAGCAGCTAACAATGGTAGCCATATTCCCTCTCCGCATTTCATAATTAAGAGACTTAAGCGTGCACGCGCCCATGTATTAATTATAGATACGTCGTTTGATGATCAGTTAAGACCAGTCGGGTTAATGCTTGAACCGGTGAAAAACTCAAAAGTGCAAATCTCGATCTAGCTTTTGGAAAAATCCTATTTTAATCTGCTACAATACACGTGATAGCAGCAGTTGGTTTTTTTTTTGTCGAATCTGCTCTCAGAGGAGAAAAGCTGTAGGACAGTAAAATGGGTTTTGCGGGGATTAATCGGGGATTAAGAGGGGAATTTTGAAACGAGTAGAAGGTACCGCTAAGACATTGATAACAAATTCTTTAGGCACATGGAGTGACATTTAACGGATGTATCAAGTCTCACTTTTGCGTAAACGCAGAGTTCCTTTAAGGAAAATAGGCACATGGGAATACATTTCGTTTTCATTTTCCAGAACATAAAGTACGGTTTTTAATACTGCACATGCAGGTATTTAAAATATACCAATAATGCCATTCATAAAAGTGGTATATAGTTACGAGATTCAATAAAACAACAACAATATAGTAACTATGTCCGCTGTTAGTGCCGTCAGCTTGCACGCAGTTACGAAAAAAGTATAGATCCATTAAATTAATTAATAATTACATTGATCTTGTACTGTTAGTGAGAAGGCACAATATTTTTTTTAATTAGAATCGATTCGTTGGTAATGATAAATTTTTTTTCCAAATAATGTCTAACTCCGAATCTGCCTGGATAGACTACGCATTACGCATATAAACTGAGACGTGAATGCAATATTAATGTACTTTATAGTTCGTACTGAATACAAGTATATGCAATTCTAATGCAAGGTTAAGATTAATATGAACTTATCAAGTTTCGCGATTGCCATATACAGTACGTGCAAAATAAGTTTTGTCCAGTACGCCTGAGGTCCACTCTTGTTATAAAAACTACTAAATTTTACACAATATCCAATATCCTGCATTTATTTTTTAATTGAAGTGATGTGATTTTGAAGAGCTGCGAAGACGTTGCCCCTTCGTGGACTAGTGACTAGTTAATGTCAATCTTCAGGAACACCTTCTGGACAGCTTAAAAGCGTGTAACTCGTTGGCTTGCAATTTTAAAATTAACCCGAGTATAACTGGCAGCGCACTAAGTTTTGAAACAGGTTTTTCTAAAAATCCAAAAACTTAGACCTCTCGAGTTAAAAAATTGGAAAGGTTCAGCACTTGTATTTGGTATAATGATAAGTAAATACTGTATGCATAGTAATCAAACCATCAGGGTATGCAAGATTGTCATTTTTCTGGCAAAAAATTCCGCCTGTGCGATATTTATAATGTTTTTTTGCGAATCTTTTTAAATACTGACATCACAAAATTCTTGAACTATATAGCAGACTAGCCGTAAATGCATTATATATTTTGGAAAGTATTACAGATACAATACGTGAAAAGAAAGTGAAAATGTCCAAGGTTTTAATCATACCATCACAAATGTTAAATGTGAGATCCTCGTGTCACACGACACACGTCTATTCGGTAATCTAGTTCGGCCCATATACGAGCACACAAAACGATTTCTGCTGCACAGTCGCCATTTTGGATACTGAGTTCGTGCTGCCACCTGGGCGTTTAAAGCAAAGTTTGCAAGTGCGTATTTTAAACTTGGACTTTTAGGCCTACCCTTTCTTTTTGTGTCATTTACTATTGTATCTGTAATACTTAACCAAAATATATATTTTTAAAACCCGATGATTCTTTTGTAATAACCCTGTATATATAACGTAATTTTGAAATTTGTTCAAGTATAGGTTTTTTTTTGTTTTTTTGTACATCACGTGCTTTTGGGGGAACTCAGTAAAACTCTGTACATTTTTATAATACATTTCTGTTTTAAATTTTCTAAACCTTATTTTATGCAAGCTTATTATTTGTGCCGCAACTAAATGCAGGTGTTCAGCGATTATTTTGAGTTCTTCAGGTCACGTAGGAAAAAAAAATATTACACGTAATCCGGTTAATCTTCCACTGCTATAATAGGAAAACAATTTTTGATAGATGATTTTTTCAAAAGAAAAGTTTCTGCAAACGAGATTTCAAAAACTGCCAATTTGTTGACGATTTTTATGCATGTATTTCATTGCATAACTCATGCTTTTTACTTTTTTTTATGAAATGTTCATGAAACTGCTTTGTTGCATGCATGCATTTGCAGCTAGGTTATTTAATAATATGCTTGTGATCGTAAAAGTAATATGCATACTCGAAATTTACGGATCTTATTACGTATATAAATTGATATCTTGGCATGGTATGTGCAGGTAATGACCTTTATGAAAAAGAAATTGGTGGCAGACTGATTATAAAGGGATCATAAATCGATAAACTGGTACTCAACCGATATTCACGATTAGCTACTATACTTAGATCCACGGACACGTGTTAACAATTAAATTGCTACCCATTTTGGTGGTGATAAATCACTCGCAAAGAGGCAATAGATAGCGTCTATATAGTTAATCAACCGGCAGCGCCACCTTTATCACTGTTTGTCGCTGATATTTGTTTCAAATATTATCATTGTATTACCCTTTATGTGTAGTCAGGTAGCATTCGGTTTATCAGTTCATTCTGAAATCAGAACATTATTGTTATAAATAAAATGGCACATCATCATATAACCAATGTACTTCAAAGGAAACCTCTGGTATTTTCGTACCTGAATGGACATTATGCAGATTTTGTCAACTTGCACATACAGTATCACGCGACATTTCATTCATTCCATGGACGAAAATTACCCGGAGGAAGTGCCGAGGCACGTCCTTTCAGTTGTTGATTCGACGAAAAGATCACGTAATGTAGCCCCATGCGTAAGGCTGCGTTCACGTTGAGCTTGTTCCAAGCGACTGGAAACAAGCTCAACGTGAACGCAGCCTAACTCTGCATAATGTCCATAGACTCCAAATAATAAACCATATACAAATTGCTCATTTATTTTTAATTTATACCAGGATGAATTACGATAATTACCACACCATATCGTACAATGCAGTGCCACTAATTGAGAGGTATAGGTGTTGGTCACTTTCAAAATGTGGCACTTACTCTTGCCTATTGTTCGATACCAGAGGTAAATATAATACAGGACCGATAAAGAATTTAGTAACAGTTTCACGACTCACGTGACACAATTCAACGTACCTGCTGCAAATCATTCAGCCTGAATAAGTTGGAAACTAAAATGCAAACTCTTAATGAGATAAGTACGGACTTGATTAATCCAACGGTGGCCAAATGATTTATTGCATTGTTTGCTAATTGAAAATTTGCTTTCTCGGCCGTCTTACTCGTTGCAACCGATGATAAATTGGATAGTAATCCTTGTAATGGCATGTTCAGGTGAGAAATTGCTAATCATTTCCAAATGACGGGAGGATTTTTTGTTGTTGTTGTTGTTGTCCTGCGTACGAAGGGAGACTCGAGCGTGTTTGCACCTGGGAAATTACGGCGCTTCTAGGGAAATAAAATTACGCAACCAAATTGATGGCGCTATTAGTATACTTAGTGCCCTCACACGCTCGTATTTAAGTTTTAATATTCTATCAACGAAATATTTAGCAACGAATAATGATAGTGGAAAGTAGGGAATGGAAATGAAGGGTAGCTACCAGTAATTGTATGGCATTAATTCCCATAGAGGACCCCTGAGCGATGCAGATTGGGTTTCGACAGCCTTCTAACTTCCAACTTGGTGCGCTTCCAGTTTCAAATAAGCTGGATTTGTCACGTTGACGTCACGGCTAAAAGTCAGGGTTACACGCCTATACATGGGCGTAGCAAACAAATGAGGCCAAGCTAACAAATAAGCTGATTTAATTACTAAGCGTAAACGAAATGGTGTAACAATTACTACGCTTACCGTATTCGCTGCTTGGCCTAAGGAGATCTGCCATCCTATTTGTCTTTCTCGAATTTTCCTGATATCATCAAGGATGTAACTCGGAGCAGTTGCTTGCCACGTATAGTGATGGTTTGAAATGAGGCTGTTTGCAGTTCAGATTTTTCTGAAAAGAAGATGTTTATCCCATAGATCAACTCTGGTCGAATAATGTGGTTATTACCTGGATCAATTCAGAAAGTCTGACTGTCTGCCCCCTTTGACCAACTCTGGAAATGTCTGATAACTCTTGGGTAATTTCTAAAAATAAAATACTTATTATCCCAGTGTTCGTATCAGAAGTATTGGCAACGAAATGCATTCGCATTCATGCATGGGACAAAAACAAATAATATAATAACAAATACTTTGCAAATCTTGCCATTCTGAATTGCGATAGCCTCTTGTATCTTCTCCAGGAATCATCCGAACGTATTTGACTTTTTTATGGAAACTGATTTTATGAATTGATATAAGAATTGTCTTTGCATTCCGTCGCAGTGTGCAAGGATTGCACACGTCTGACTGACATGTCGCGGAGAACGTGCGTGTGACAACTTGATTGGGAAGTTAGACAATGCCAACCATCAAAATGACATGTCAAACAACCGTCTTTTGTCGTTTGGCACGTAATGATGGACTTTTCGTGTCGTGCTTTGGAAAAACAAATTTCAGCTTTCAAATTGTGCTATGCAGTGTAGTTTCGTGGCTAAGGGGCAATCTCCATGGCAGTTCTTGCGGCTTTGAAGACAACGTCTTACTCTTGATGCGATGCAACTTGTCTTTTAACTGGGGACTAAATGTAATGTCTGATAGATCTTCAAGTATAACGTTCAGCACTGTTTCTGTTATATCATATACTTGTACATGTATGTATTGTTTTGGGACTGTTTAATGTGTCGGTCGGAACGTTGTCCCAGCCCGTGCTTGCCAATGAGCGCAGGTCGGGCCAGCATCCCTCTTCGATTCTCTCCAATCTATAGTGGCTCTCTTCTCACCCCCCTTTTGTGGTTTGGCACAAGGGGGAAAATGCATTGTTGGGAGATTTTCAAAAGTTAGTTTAACCCAAAGTTACCCCTTTTTATTTCAATGGCTGGCGAAAGAAAGTTGTTAAGAAAGGCGTTTTTTAAACGTTGACTTAACACCAGAATGGCACCCTTTTACTCGGCTGTGGGGTCATTAATCACGTACAAGACGGGGTTATGATGGGGGATTTATGTGGCTACTAAGTTTGATATTCATACGAGAAGTTTGGCGCGGGACACGCATAGGTAACGTCCACGTGGGAATGAATGTGTAGTCCTTTAGAAGTTCAAGGCAACAGCGACATCTGGGCATTGAAAAATGTCGGGCGCCCCAAATGGGAACGTTATGAACTGCTCGCCCTGTTGCCTCGTCTGGCAGTTTAATTGTGCAGTAATTACGCTAATTACGCCATATTTAATAGTAGTAATTTAGAAATAAACTCTTTAAGGGCGCAGCCACGGATGAAGTGGCCATATTTTCATATCTTAGCAGACGATAAAACAACATCTTTATAGGTGCCTTGTTAGCACAGTATAGTTAAAAGTCGCACTACTTACAGTTGAGCATAGATCCACTAGTCTTAAGTTCCTATGTACATGTAGGCCTTTGTGATGTTAGGCAACTTTCAATTTACAAATTCTTACTCCATGGATTCATCAACTTGTCAGAAGGATCCATGGCTGGCGTCTCTAATCTCTTCAGAAGTATAACAGAAATGTTATGAAGGCCGCTTGCAAGTTGTATCCTTGCTTCAGAACAAAGATGATTTGCTTGCATTAACCTCTGATTTTAAATTTTTTATGGAATTGAACCACGTTGCTTATCCTCCGTTGTTTCAACATCTTTACCTGGAGCATCTTCAGGCTAGAAAATCATGGACATCACGATGTTCAGTTATCCTCGACTACTTAGCACCAGCCTTAAGTTGTACATGGCAATCGTTGAAATCTCATCAAAATCTCGTTTCATGAATTCTTTTGATGAACCTCTGGGGCAGTGCAACAGAATAGCGCCACTGTGTGCGTGTGTGGGCCCGGGGAATTGACCACCCCTCCTTTTGTGGTTGCATCTTCAAAGAATTTGTCGCTTTTTCGAACGTTCTTTGTTCGTGTTCACCCGCTCGCATTGACTCCCTCGAATTAAGGGTGGTCCATTCAGCCCAATTGCCACCGTCCCGGTGACAATGACTAAAAAAGCTCATGTTTGCCTATTGCGCACCTTTGAAATGTTTTAAACAGTTTCTGTGCATAAGTTGGGGGATGAATCCCCTTTTTTAAAAAAAGTGGGAGAGGAGGAGATGGAGCCGTGTTTTCTTTACAATAAATCTTCGCAACAAGCCGGGGTCCTGCACCAATTCTGAATTCCCTCGCTTTTATAATGCCTTATCATTTGCCCTGGAAGAGGAAAAGTATATAATTGATTACCTGTTGTGGACATTGTGGGAATCCACCTGCAGCTTTGATTCGGGATTAAAAGGGGGCGCCCCAATTTAATCTCGATTAAATATGCATCAACATGTAAATGGACGGTTGAGTGCGCCGCTTGCAGCGATGTTAACGACCCTCGTGGTATAGGCTTGGTTTGCTGTCCGAAATATGGACCACGTAAAGTGCCTGATTTGGGGTTTTGTGGGGATTTTAATCCTTCTTTGGACGCATGCCCGTGACGAGACTTAAGGTGTTGGTAGTGCTATCTGAAATGGCCATGGTATGGAATTGAAATCAGTTGTTTGACTTTTTAAGTGCAGATGGTTTTTTAAAATTCTGTAAAAAAAATAGCCAACTTATAAGCTTGCTTAGCATTTTCAACTCTGGTAGTTTCCGAAATGCCGTCACATTCCCTGTTGGAACTACATGTATAGGGATGAAGTACTGTATGTATTTCTATTGCACTGCAGACGAATCTCAAAGGACGTCAAAATTTGTTCGTTTAAACCGTAGTTCGTATTATCAGGAATCGGACAAAACATGATTTCAATAGTAAGAACTACAGTAGTTTCATAGTACATTAGTTTGCAATCCAATCTCACTTAGTATATGAATGGGAAAGTGCTGCTACGTTTATCGGGGAATTCCTCGTTTTCACATACCTTTTTTTTCATAATTGCTAAAATTCGATTTAACTTATCAAACTGTATAGCGCAAATGGTTGGAAACTCGAAAATGCATTCGTAATTCGTCTTAAACGAAGAAATTAACGTTATTCATCCATATATCCTATAGGACGGGGACTGGAAATGAGTTCGTAGTATCGGAAATTCGTTTAAAGCGAGTTCTTCTTTTTGAGATTCTGTTGTAGTGTTGAAACATCCTGTATGAATTTTATGGCAAAATGATAAACATGCAGAAGCGTCGTTAAATTTAATCGGCGAATGAAGCATGTATTGATGGGCAAAACCAATTGAATACAATGGACAGGCAATTTTATTGACCATTTAAATTTAACGAAGCACAGTGAGCATTACTAAAGTCGAAAGAATTATAATTGGGTGTTTTACAACAGCGACTGCCAACGGAAAACCATCATTAGACGACAGTAAAAATACTAATAAAAATATTAAAAATTATCATTACTATTTTTTTTTAAATAAGTATAGTATACGGATTTTTGTCCTTCGGATTTATTTAGCACCGGTTGGTGTTTCACGGCTCGTAGTTATTCACTGAAAACTTCTCGGTCCAGGAATTTTCAAAATATAAATCCATGAAGCTTTATCATCGTTCAGAAGCTTCTAGACGTCTGAAGCTGCTTTAGAGCGAAATTTTATATATTTATTATTATTGTTGTTCCAAAAAAAAACGTAAAAAAAAAGTTACGAGGAAAAAAATAATTGGACGAGTCGAAAATTTGTGCCACACAACAAACAGACCAAAAAAGAAACCATCATTTTGTGAATAACATCATTTTGAGAATGTCCAAGAAAGGTAACTGTTGAAAATATACACGAGGAAACGTTGCTGTTGCGGTTATCTCCGAGAATTCGACGCTGTATATTAGAAATAAGTTTCGCAAATTACACATTCGTACCGTATTCTAATAGTCATAATTTTACGCCAAGATGAACGTAAAAAATGGCAGGGGTAATATTTAGCGGGGGTAAATACGTGTGCGGACTATGCTGTAGCTCTTGGCCAAATTTAGCATCACGAGGATTTTACGAGGTTGAACAAGGTGTAATTTCATCCGTAATGTACACATGACGAACAGATATTAACCAGTTTTTTTTTCATGGAATTAAGCAAGTTCAACATTTCTTATCAAATGATCCCCTTCTGCATCATCTAACCCATTCTTAACATGATTGCAGGTTTAAAGGGACATTATTGAATTTTTTTTCCTAATTTTAAACGCATTGAAGTCTGCAGGGAATGATGCTTGCAGCCTGTTGGACAGCAGCAACAATCTTTGGTCATGTACATGCTGATTTTGTAGAAATTGAACATAAAGACTAAGGGTGAGAACACACTGAATACTTGCTTCTTGCTTCTGAATACTTACTTTTTTCAGGTTTTTTCCTGCTTGTTTTCAGCTTTGGGGCGCACAATGAATGCTGATATCAGCATGAGGGTCAATGTGCTTGGTGGCGCCACTGCATGCGTTATGCTATTTGAAACATTTCGCGTAAAACCTTCCACATGCGCATTAGCATCTCATGATGAGTGCAGGACACGTTTTTACGGTACATAGACGGCATACAATCGATGGCTATACTTTTGACCAATAGTGATCAGTGTGCCACTCAGTGTCCTACAAATCTGCTTTCAGATTTCCAAAAAAGAATGCTAAAAACATTCTTGAAAGCTTATAAGCGCTTCTTGTGAGCTCAGCATGGCCAGGCTAAGCTTTCTTTGTGTGCGTCCTTATTTAAAACGCATGCTGCATTCTTATCGCACTTGATGGCGCTGTACGCCGAGTGCGTTCTCTCCCAAATGCTAGGGAGAGCTAGGGGTGAGCGTAATGCGCCAGAACATTTAAGATGATCCCGTTGTTACATACTTGTTACATACATACCACACCAGGAAATTGTGTTGGTAAAACGTAATGAATGTGCAATTTTAGTTCTTAACTCGGAACGAAAATTAGCATTAGTTAATTCTATGGGATACTTTACGGGACCAACGGAGTAGTTCGCAAAATGTTGATTTCGTAAATGGGAGGTGCGGCTGTGAATTCATAAATCTTCTAATTATCTTTTTCTTGCGGGCATGGATATGCGTTTTTAAAATGTAGCAGTTGGGAGAATGACGTTGTTCATGCGTCAAGTGACGTGTTAACACATGGCGCCACCTTAAGGCCATTTTATTTCGCCAGTTTTGTCCCTCGTTCCTCACCCTCTCCTCCTCTCCATCTCTTTAATCATCATCTCCATCCTTCTGGTACATTTCGTAATGCTCTGTGCCTGCGTACGCGTACGCAATAACAGGCGTTTATAAGGCAGGCGTGGGTGCAATTCGGGTGACCTTTCACCTCTTTTCCCGTCTTGCATGTTCTTTCCCAGTAGATCAAATATCGTGGGGGAAAAAACAACAAACAAAAAAGTTCCTTCAGTTAACGCACCCGAATGGAGGAGCAATCGCAGACAGTTTGAGTCCCCGAAATAATAACATTGGGCAAGTTTAAAAAATGTTGTTTTCCTGTTGAAAATGAAGCATTTTTAACGCTTTTTTGCCCACTTCTGTCATATCTTGTACTCAGATATCGAATTGCACGTAATTTCGGACTCGTGTAGATTTTATGGCATGAACGACGAAAGCAATTTATTGAAAAAGTTTTAACGTGCTTCAGCGAGTCCATTGGTTTCTTGAAACTTTTCAAGAGTCCTTCTTGGGATGTTGTCCAACGCCACTCGAGTTTGAACTTCTAACCTTCAAAAAGCCTTTAAGCGCTGTGAGCTTTATCAGCTTATTTCCAGTGTTTTATTTGGGAAGGACAGTGCAAATCCTTTTTTTTTTGTCATGGAGGTGTTTATCATCGCGCTGGTAACTCCTTGGTAACAGTTCAGTAACCATTTTGGTCGTTTTTGACCAACGAGGTAAAGTTTGAGGTGAGTCAAAACTTGACACCGCTCGATGTTGTTCGGGTAACACCATGGTTAGACTAGCTACTGTTCAATTGCTATCGATTATTATGCATTTAAAAGGAAATTGTCTTAAATCAACATGTCCACTAAATAAGATGATCCGGTGCATCTGTTTCAAAAAGTTTTGCAACTTTACATGTTTATATATCAGATGCATATTTTTTCAAACAAAACGATGCATGTTTTTGTCGAACATAACGTTGCATCACGTTTAAAAGTTATGAAAGATGTTTCTTGAACATTCTTATATACAGGGTGTCCAAATAAGAGCATACCATAATGCCTCCGTATTTGGGTCTACCTTCCTGTTTTTATTTTGCTCTTATTGCTGAACCAAAGCGTTGCAACGAGTAACGGTAGCAGTAACCAACGAGGTTCAGCCCTCGAACCTAGGTTAACCTTCCATTTTATAGTATAAAAATGGAAGGTTAACCTAAGTTTGAGGTCTGAACCTCGTTGGTTACTGCTACCGTTACTGAAGCAAATAACTTTTGACTTTGTTGTCATGGTGCTATTGTTACCGATTATTAAGCATTTCAAATGAAATTATATTTTTGAATCAACATGTCACGAAATAAGATGATCTGGTGCATCTGTTTCATTAAGTTTTGCAAATTTATATCAGATGCATGGTTTTTTTGTCAAACGGAACGATGCATCACGTTTAAAAGTTATAACAAGGTGTTGCTTGAACATTCTTATAAGCAGTGTGTCCAGATAAGAGCATAGCAATATGCCTCCCAATTTGGAAACTTCTGTTTTACCTTTTATTTTATTTTGTTCTCCTTGTTAAACCACAGCTTTGCAACTACTGTAGTTACTGAAACAAATAACTTTTGAATTCGTTGCCATGGTGCTACTCGAGCTATACCCATTTTGACATCACAACTTCGCTCTGTGTAGCCATGTTTCAACTTACAGCATTGCAGCATTTCCCACAACCCATCGCGCTAAGGCATTTCCAAGTTTAACCACGTAAAATGTTTGGAAACAAACAACCAAATTCATTTAGGCAGATTGAGCGTAGGATTTGTGCCCAATTTAGCAGAAATTCATCTCGTTTAGCCGAATTCTTCTCCTCTTGTCATCGGTGTGTCCGGTGGCATACACGGCGACCTCTCATCCGTGAACCCGGACACCCTCCCTCCTCGGTTTGCCCTCGTTTTCAGAAAAATCACGCTAAAACAACAATACCAATTTGGGCAAAACTAAATCGTCGCATTCATTAGCGGAAATTATCGTTCAGAACGGAAGTCGAGGCGAAATTGGCGCGAACGCAAAAAGGTCGCCCCTGAGTGGACTCGATTGTTTCGATTTGCACTCGGACAGGAGCGCGAGCATGCGTGCAATGGGGCAATCAACTGGAAATTTAATGTACCCCGAAATGAGAATGTTTCCTAATTTTTGGGGGAACGAAGGGGGTGGTCACCCATTGGCCCTTGCTGATATGTCCGAACCTGGTTTTCAGGAAGTTACCTTTGTATGGCAGGTGTGGCATTGTGCGAATGGCGTACCTGCACGAATATCCAAAACGGGATTTCCCCTTTGACGGCGTGCCAATTTATATTCGTTGGCGACAGGTCCGCTTTTGTGTCCACTCAGAAAATTCATTTGGGTGTGCGTCCCTTTGGCCGGAACAGGACGAAATAGTTGTCCACGTGCATTAATTAACGTCGATTTTAAAATTGACAATTTAAAAACGAAAGTTGAATCCACTAGGTTGAACTAAAATTGGAAGGCTAATTTATGCGGGGGAATCTGGAAAATCATGTCCATGGCGGTGTCCAGCAAAAACGGATGAAGTGTTTATTGAATATGTGGCAGCCCCGCTTCAGAAGTGACACAACTCAACATTTTTCATTTTGGTAGTATACATATGTGCATGTAGAAAGTTTTACTGCTAGGCAATGCATGATAAAATAAAAGTGACACTACTGTCATTTAGCCGAAACTAAATTAAGAAACTCGAAGGGAAATTGGGTCATTTCTGAAACGGGGGCGGGATGTGTTGAAATAAAGACAGTTAATGTACCCATAAGATGCACGAGCAGACGACAGTCAAATATGAAGCCGGTTTCGCCATCTTGGAACAGTTGTAAAATATATACGTTTGGACGTGAAATTGTGCGTCCTATTTTATAGTATTTTAATATTTATTTATTTTATTGTAAATAATGAACTAGAAAATGTAGAAGATTGTACACGTACAATTGTATATGTATTTTCTACTCCCTTACCGTTAGGGAAAAGCTGTACACCAACATGGCGGCCGAGAATCACTTGGCTTATGAGGTCGAGAGTATAGTTGTAAATTTTGTGTTAAATTTGTCGAATTGAACTTTAATATTGCTTAAATGTGTGTGGTGTGCAGGTTTACCCGCATAGCTTCGATTGATATTACACTGCAGCTCTATAACGAGGGTGAACTCCTTTTTTTCCTTAATGGATTTTAGACAATTTGAAAAATCTTGGTTCCATCTATTAATTTAATACAATATTTTCATTTCTTTGTCGCTGAATAATCAGCGCTGTTTCAACATGTAGGTAATAGTTAATATTACTGTCACTTATGTGTTGGATTATGAAAACCCCGTTATGCAGATGAGGTAAGGGGTTACCACTTTTTACGTCACCTACTGTTGCATCCATGGAGGATATTTTCAATGGACATTAATGGCCATAATGTACATGTATACTGTATAATGCATAGAGGCATTGGAATTGTATGTTTATTGGAATTTTCAAATTTCCATTGAGAACTTAGCTGCAGCGAAACTTAAAATACTTACCTGGTGCACGCATTTCTACCTTATTTCATTTTTTTTTTCTGTAAATACGCATCTAACCCTTAAGATTAGAATTTGTTCGCTGCTCAAATATTAGGCAAATGTGTGTATCTGTATTCTACCACGTAAACCACGAATAAACATGCCATCCGTAACCACAATCGTCCTTGCTCTATATCTGAAAACGACGCTTGCGTATGACAATGATTAGGGGATTCCTGTGTACATATTTATGTTGTGCGATGCCGTATGTATTACAAAATATTTTGTAAACTCTTTATTTCCTGCTTTTCAGGGCTGTTTTTTTGATAAGATCGATGAAAATACCGCAGATAAAAGTGTTAAATTTAGTTTCCGTTGTGTGGTTTGATTTGGCCTCGCCAGCATATCAAATTCTAACTGGTCTATCTGAAAATTGAAAGGATTATATGCACTAAAATGTAGCGTGGTAACCTATAAAATGTAACGCCTTCAGGTTACATTTTTTCACACCGAAATAACGCCATTTTTCCATAAAGATTGTCATCACATTGTGGGATTTTTTTTCTCGTTTTGCAACAGATGGAGACACCTGTACAATTACTTTTACGGGTTTCATAGCAGCCGTATATTGGAGTTTGGCAGGTGTGTTTCTGACCAATCAAACGACTTCTGTCCTGTCCTACAGTCCTAGCTTGTCTTTGCCATCTAATTCATTCTCGTAAACAAAGGTTCGATATAAAATAGTACTTTGAGATCGATCTTGGTCCGAGATCTGGTCTGTTGCCCGAAATTTGCGGAGATCTATACGAAAGTTTGTTAAATTGTAAATGTTCTTGGCAAGTGTAAATCATGCAGAAGTGCGATGTTACGGTTAGTCCTTGTGATTCGGTATGATTTCATCGGTGCGTGAAAATATTCTAAAATAATCATTCATCATGAAATGTGTTAGAAAATGAAGTCATGTTAATTAATAAAACGCTTTTTCATAAAAGCAATTAATCAAAAATTCTGCAATATGTCTTATACCGGACGTCAATGGATACTTATCCATTGGAGTATAACTGATATAAGAATGTTACGAAAAAAAAAAAGTTTCAGTGGATTCTTTTAAATGGGGCAATTGGTATACATGTACCGTACTATATATGTTTGATTATTTTCATATGCAATATTTGGTTTAGTTTAAATAAACAAGCATTGTTCCTTTAGGAAAACGTCAAATTTTCACGAAGTCGATATTTGTTTTAGAAAATGTGCACGTACAGATATATAAAGTCATCACTTTTATTAACAATTCTTGCATATATTTTGATGATTTATGCAGATTTAAACCACGAAACATGTCAAGAAACTAGTTGTGCAAGCACGTAATATCTCACTGGAAATTTATTTTCCACCGCATATACAGTATATTACACAAATACGAATAAATTCATAACTTACGTACATTATCAAGGTCTTTCGTCATCAATTCAGGATTTTGTTCTTTTCCATTGATCATATATTTATGGCATGACATCATCCATGTAATGTTGTAAATGATTGTTTCGAGAAAGTCTTATCGATGCTTATTACAATTCTAAAACTTTTCATGAGTATTTATAATCCAAAATGTGAATAGTTTCAGTTTTTACTGTTAGCTCATCTACATGTACATTATATACTGAACATGTAATTGTACGCATATGGTGTTTGCACGATTCGTGAGAAATTGTTGCATATATTGGAAATCCATGCATTCTTGGGCCTGGTAAAAGGTTTACGTATGACTACATCTTACATAAAAATAACTATAAAAAACCAACTGGCTAGACTACAGGCTACTATAATCCTACAGCCTGCATGTCATAAAACGATGCATGCATGTGAAAGCAATACGAATCTATAAAAAATTGTTTTACTATGGCTATAAAAAGCTTTTATATTTATTTAAAAATATCATATTTCATTCGTCTGTCACATCCCAATAACTTTGCAGACTAATTAGAAAAGCAATTAGCCGGCTGTTTTTTTCTCCCAATGTCATAATATTAGCCTACCAAAACATTATTTTTATGATTGCTTTTAAAAGGTTCACATGATTCCAAATCATAGAAATTATTTGTAGTTTAATTTCGTGCGTTTTTTTAGGAATATCCCTCGCAGATTCTCAGATTGGCCTGCATGTTTTTTTTTTTTGTTTTGTTTTTCAGTTATCGTAAAACACTATTTAGTTTTCATAACAAAAATAAGTTTTTATGAAGGTGGCACATTTAAAATCACACTCATTTGGTGGGGCGATACCTTGTGTATAAATGAATTGATGTACATGTAAGTCATACATCAACGATTAGATGATGCGTTAATTTTAATCATAGGTTAAATTGTGCAAGATTTTTCGCTTTTTTTACCACTTTTTTGCAAAGAATATCGAATGGTGTGAAACAAACTTAGCATTTTTTTTAATTAAATAAGAAATTAACATTATTTTTTTCTGTTTTTGATTGTACATGTAATTACTAATCAAATTTCGGATGTGAACGGAATTTGATGTAATTCGACTGCAATTGCTTATCATTTCTTCATTTTATTTTTCTGCCTTCAAATTAATTAGGCAAAGCAAGCTACTATTTTTAGCACATGTCGCTTTTTGTCAACGGCTCAACTTTTCTGACTCCCAGCCAAAAAATTCCAGTGGAAGATGTGCTGCCCACATTTATCTAATAAATTTGACCCACCCATGCATGTTGCTTTATTTTATCAACGAAATGCTTCCTCGTGACAGTGAAAGGGTTTACGCGACTATGCAAATGAGTGTCCCCATTGCCATATGGGAATAATAATGAGAACCCGGCCGGGCGAGGGAATGCTGCATTATTCCCCCTTTTAGGTTGACCCAGAGTTGAACCCAGAAAAGATCACGGGTTGGATACGGGAGGGCATGCACCAAGAATTTGGCGCCATATGGTGCTCGTATACAGCCCGAACATTATTTAGCATCCGGATATCTTCATAACGCATTATTTTATTGTTTCGGTTAAGAGTTCACATGTTGACTCTGTCCCCACGTGTGAGAACGTTTTTGGGCAAAGCGTTTGGCCTCTGTGTAAGGCATGCCATCTAGCGACAACACGAGGAAACTTGAGGATGAAAAAAAATGAAATTGAAAAATCGATAAGCGAATCATCTGGAAGCGAATTCAAATTGCGTGTACTATTTTCGTGTTTTCGTCGATAGTCTTCCCATTTTGAGCGCTGTCTGCAAACTCGTTCAAGTTTTCCAAAAGTTTTTGCGAGATTAGGTGAAAAACGACTTTCTGTAATTAGAAGTGCATACAGTAGACTAAAAACATTTGGACGTCAACATTTATTCGTTTAAACCGTAGTTCGTATTATCAGAAATCGGACTAAACACGATTTCAACAATAAGAGCAAAAGTTTCAACGAATGAATTTCCTGAATGGGAAGATGCTGCGATTTTTATCGGGGGATTTCCCGTTATAACGTACCATTTTTTTTTCTTTTTTTCATATCGTCTAAAGTTAGTTTTAACGTAACATAGCGAGAATGCTTGGGAACTAGGGAATTCATTCGATTTAACAAAAAGTGCGGGGACTGAAAATGAGTTCGTACTATCAGAATATCGTATAAAGCGAATTCTTCTTAATGAGGTCCCTCTGTATTCGTTTTGTTTGGACAATGCACGCTGATATGGATCGTCTGAATAATCTGCGAAACTGCAGACACGCAACACGTCTGCGAATTGTACCGTGCTTTTAAACTGATATCGATCTCAAATTTATGACCATGGTCATTCATGCATAGCGTCATCGCTATTCACTCTTGATAAATGGACGACATGCATGCTACTTGAATTCATCCGTTCTGGTTATACATGTACATGTAGATCAGTTGAAGTTCTATGAACGCGTTTAGATAGTTTCAGTCCAGTTCAAGTTCCAAGACTCCTGACCATTAGATTCGGTTCAGTGCAGCTAGGTTCGGTTCGAATTTAGTCATGTTCTGGTGAGTCCGGTTTATTTGGTCACGCAACATGACCAATTTCCGCTATTGTATATATTGCACAACCAAAACATGTTCAGTTCCGGTTTACAGATGAACATTATGTTGAGGTATGACGACGCCCAAACAAGATTTTCATTGTAATTTCTCTTTGGTTTATAATTCTGTCATGGAGTTTGGCTCAGCTCTGGTCAAGTTGAGCATCAGGTTCCGTCCACGGTCCAGCTCACTTTCTTCTGAAATGAATCGGAATAAGTCTTAATGTCGATCTCAGACTTAAGAATGGTTGTTGTACTCTGTAATTATCTAAGCAGTACCGTATGTTTCAACTTTCATGCAAAGGTGTTCTTCGATCATTTGTTTCTGTTGAGCTAGATCTTGACATGTTTGGTAGCTAAAAGTTGGCTATAGGTTAATCTCATTCTCGTGGTAAGTCCCCCATTTACTTTGGTTTTGGTCCAAGATTCTAAAAAAAACTACACAAAAATGATAAAAAAATGTGGCTCATATTACCGAGTGATAAAATATATGGGAACCACTCTTGCATGCGTTATCATTCCATCACGAAGTAGAGGTCCTCAACCTTCATATCCTCCCGTTATCCCCATTTGTTATTCCTTCCCTGCGCCATATTTTCTTGATATTTACTCAAATTTTGAAAAGAAGAAAAAAAACACGTTTTCAAAAAACGAGGAGGTCATGGGGCAATGTTTAAAAAGTTTACCACAGGGTTTTTTTTCCAGATGCGGCTTCCATGATGTAAACTGTGTGTAACCCTGGGGCAATATCCTCGCAATGTTTGCGTTTACAAAATTGGGTGTCCGAAGATGGGAAGTGGTGCAGTCGAACCTCGTTAAGACGAATCCCATGGGACATAAAAATGTGTCAGTTTAAACCGTAGTTATCAGAAGTCGGGCAAAATAAGACTAACAATAAGAACCAAACTTTCATCGAAGTTTGGATGAATTCCTAAACCACATCTATGTTTTTATCCCTGTTATAACATCTT
Source organism: Megaphyllum sjaelandicum (assembly GCA_034698745.1). Taxonomy (NCBI): domain Eukaryota; kingdom Metazoa; phylum Arthropoda; class Diplopoda; order Julida; family Julidae; genus Megaphyllum; species Megaphyllum sjaelandicum. The sequence goes on along the minus strand of JAQGBX010000728.1, from coordinate 1,695 downwards.
TTTTCATATTGTCCATAGTTAGTTTCAACATAACATTAATATTTGAAAAATCGAAAATCCATTCGTTTTGGCATAAACTTTGTAATATCCGAATTCGGAATTCGTCTTAAACGAAGATATTAACATTATCCGTCCATATCCTAGGACGAGGACTGGAAATGAGTTCATACCATCAAAAATTCGTATAAAGCGAATTTTCCTTAATGAGGTTCCAATATATCCGGTGTTATTCGACCTTAGTTGACTCTGACTTGGCTACACGATTTTAACACGCAAGCCAGAGGAAGCTTGAAGACGCATCATTGATTCATTTTTGTTTCTTAACTGGTTTCTACTGGACGCTGACGTATTATATACATGTACCATATCATCGACAATGTGGCCACCTGGAGGGAATATTGAACCTTGACTTGACCGGAATTCGTGATGTCCAACCTTTCCTTTCGATCAAACGTCATTTGGGTTGGGGGCTAAAATTTATTGTCTAGAGAAAGTCAACAATATAAACTGGGCTTGGCATGTTCGAAATAATTATATTGGCATCATAAAATTTCCCCTAAAATTTGGAAGGAACCGTCCGTTAGGTGGCGTTGCAACCTGCTTTTTTTGTGCCATGCATAAATACTGCGGTCAAAGTCTCATCTGCAGGGATTCCGAAACAAGAAGCGACTATGGGCATACCTGCCAATTGTAAAGCTGATTGAGTAGCCGTATCAATCGGTTCAATTAAGCAGCTAATCGCTCAGTTCTGCTTGTCCTAACGCCATCTATCGCGAAGTTGCGCCACCTAGCGTGCCCTTTTCGCAGAATTTTCCCAAAATGCACGTTAGATGGCGTTGAGCTTACTTCAGCTACTGATAGGGACTTAGCTTGAAATACATTAGAAGAAATGACGGGTGATTTTCTTAGCTGAAATTCTTTGTTTACCAGCTAGTGAACTTAATTTTCTTAAGGCTAGGCGTTCTGGTTGATGGAACCTGGCAGTCATTTCAGTCACATTTTTGCTATTCCGGGCAATTTCTCGGCAAGTTTTTGAAGACGGAATGAAATTTCGGTGACCGTTATTGCTTCTGTTTATCATTAATTTTGTAGAGAAAAAATGAAGTTTTAGGAGTTTTTTTATGATGCTAGGCGTACAATGTGCGTGTCGGAAGAATTGGGGCAGTTGTAGCCTGGCCATAAACTAATTGCAATTTTCCCCTCCCCGTATTATTATTATACTGCAGCGAATCTATCCTCAGGAAGGCCTACTATAAAAAAGTGGTACACGCAGTATTAAGTTTCACGAAAATATTGACCAATAAAACTTAAGAATCAATCAAGTTTTATTTATGACCGCCGCTCAAGTGATCCATTCCGGACTTGTCAAAATCTAGAGGTTGAATTTGATAAAAGGACGGCTATTCTTATTAATACCATCGAAATCCAACTCTGTATTAAATTAGATTATTTAACGAGTTCCATCCAGAGTAGCTGCACGCTGTACTCGAAATTGCCGATTGCTCTAATTTTTAATGTATTCCGTGATTAAGTTTCTTATAAACAACTAGCTGGGCCCGGCCACGCGTTGCTGTGGCTTAGTCTAGTGATTCCCTCTATGATACCTCCTTGCTCCTCCCCCCCTCCCCGGTATCATCTCTTTCAATTCTCCCCCTCCCTCGGTATCATCTCTTCCAATTGCCCCCTCTCCCCACC
>JAQGBX010000727.1:0-31306 GCA_034698745.1 Megaphyllum sjaelandicum | reverse complement strand
ACCACAATCGAGAATAGCCTACCCGGGAATCGAACCTGAGTACCGACTGCAAGACGAGGATGCTAACCTCTAAGCCACCTTGCTCGGTAAGAGCAGGTTTTTTAAGTGTAAGTATTTTGTAAGTGAAATAAAGTAAGTGCACGGTGAAACTTAGAAGTAAGAATGTTAATTTTTTTTGACCACTAGTGCCAACCAGCGGGCAACAATTGGTAATGCATTTAAATTACAATGGTTTGCCCGCTGGTTGGCGCTAGTGGTCAAAAAATTAACATTCTTACTTCTAAGTTTCACCGTGCACTTACACAGTTATTATTATCTTACGTTTTACAATGCATTTTGACTAATTTGGCCATGCCCTACAACTTCTAATTGGACGATTTGTTGACGATTAAATGACCTTGATGATGACTCTCAAGGTCACGTTTGACATCATCATTGGATAGCGCCAGGGCACATTACTATGCATTCCCATTAGCAGAATGTTGATATCGGGCATTATTTTGAAGCAAAATCGATAAGATACAGACTTTTCTTCCACCCTGTAAACTTGTGTACTTTATTAAGAATTTTCAACTTAACTTGACAGTTTTAGCACCTCCGGCTTCTCCTTTCTGTTGTTCATAGATTTCAAATAAGTATAAACGGTTAATGAAATTTTCAAGATTCGAAGAACGCAGTCTAGCTACATGTAGTTTTCATAAACATATGTACACGTATTTTCGAAATCTAGCTAACCGTTATGCAGAAGTAACTTGAACATTTGGAAAGATTCGACCGAGTCTTCACATTTTTTTATGCAAAGTAAATTGCATTTTTCCTCAAGATGATCGATTATTTTTATTTGCAATGATCATCAACTTTTAAGTTATTTTTAAGTTATACATTATACATTGTACATGTAATAAGCAATAATTATAGTAGTCCTAACCTTGACATATAAATATTTTTAGTGATCAGGATGGTGAGGAGAATTTGTTGTAAAATCTGGAAAAGCCAGGGAAGTTGAAGATTTCATTTCTAGAATGACCCTATTACATGTACATGTATATTGATAATGAATTAGTAACATCATTCCTATGCGCTTAGATGAATTATGAATAGTATTATACTTTTTAGAATAAATATTAAATTATTATAAGATTTCGCTATTTGACCATAGAGGGTTGATCCCTTCTGTGGATTTAATACAGTGTACCAAGAAAGCCATTTTAGAGTAGAAGATCAAAACTCGGAACTTTAAAATATATGCATGAAAATGCAACTGGAAATTCTATATACATGTAGCAGATTTAATGTAGTACAAAGGTCTAGAACTACTAGCAAAGTACTACTCGTAATTGTAGCAACACTGATTGGTGGGTGTATTCTTCTGCACTCAGCTGGAAATGCACGCGTTTTGCGATGAAAAAGTAATTATTAGAGCGAGCTATGGCGAGACCTTTTTCCCCATTGAATTATGGTTAGGAGGATGCAAGAATCTCCATTTTTTCGCGCACTTCCTACTTTTTCTTCCTGGTTTTTAGATCCAGGCTCGAATGATCTTGAAAGTGAAAAAATGGGAATTAATTAGATCGTAAATAGTTTTGTCTAGTCTACTTTTAATGCGTACTGTGATCCCTGCCCTACAGTGTAAAAGTGTAATTATATATATATATATATATAGCAAAGCTTCTATGTGTGCATTGCAATTAAAATACTTGAAGGTTGCAAGAAAGAGAAAGTGATTTATGTCGTACTTGACCCTTTAGGTTTGTCGCAAAATGATTTTGTGACCATATCAACTTCCTTTCGATTTGTTCTTCGCATTGACCATAGGTGGTGCTGGAAATAATTTCCATATGCTTACATTACGATTTGTGGGTCCCACCCACTTTGTGAATTCTTCATTCAAAAGTTATTTACTTTTCTCTCTCACTCTTATTTATCTCAAATATTTTTGGAACTACTGTATTATTAGTCCGAAAATGGTCCAAATAAATCATTTCATGTTAAGGGATTTCTGATACAGTGTACCTTTTGTCTTGTATATTCTTTTTAGAAATTCCTATGTTCGAGTAATGTTCCTGGTTTTTTGGTCATATTTATATTAACATCCCCAATTCATATGAACATAATTTCAAATAAAAGAGGCCGCTATTCTTTTAAACTCATTCGAAAACCAACAGGTAAAAATGAACTGATGTTGCTTCACTTCCTTTTCGTTTCAAATTTTTTGAAAACAATTAAACTTTTTTTTACATTCAATTGTACACCTTGGTCTATGTTTAGTCGCATAGGCAACGGAACACACGAAATAAATACAAGGCGAATGCAGTGCTTCGTAGTCTCAGATATTCATAAAGCATTCGTTAGCAAATGTGAACAGTGCTTTCATAATTTGTACTCCATTAAAGTGTAAAAAAACCTGAAATATTCCACAAACAATGGAGATGGTAATTCTTTTACTGAATTCCTTGTGTCAAGAACATGCTTTACAGGCAATTAAGTAGGGCCGTGATACTATTATAGCAATTTTTCATACCCTTTGGCAGTGTTAGAAAGTAAATACGTTTCTGTCTAATTCGTGATCTTGGTTGTTGAATACGTGCATGGACCTCATGAGGTTTCGTCTAAAAAATCAAAATTCCTGCCATTGTTGACTAAATTTATTTTTTCTCTTTGGCCAACAAAAGCTGGTAATTCCTGTTGTCTTATCTTGGGATAGACCTAACCAGGTACAAAAAAGTTCGAAAATGATACCTATCTGTTACTATTATTTAGTATATGTATGAAATCGATTAGCCTTACATGCCTAACCCTGAATTCTGAAAAGAAACAAGTGCTCAGGCATTGTTTTTCAACTTTTAACACGGTTCCAATGGCTTAAAATTTGAAATCACGTTCTGGTGTGGGCTGAAAATAGAGGCTAGGAAAAGCTTGCTTTTTGGTGATGCAGAAAGACTGCTGCAAAATTTCGCACACATTGTTTGGACAATTTTTTTTTATGATTATAAGAGTTTAACTGAGTTGAAAGGGAAAACATTGTGCTCTTGGGCACACGTCTTTAACCTTTTATCGCCATTATTGATAAATTCAGTTTTACATCATGTGTCAATTTCTTTGTCCAGGAGCCACAAACATGTACTATTCATCTGAAGCAAATGATTTTGTTTTACATTGTAAAGATATTGCAGATAGATGAAATTCTCAGCGCATTACTTGCAGGGATTATTGGGAAACCAAAGCATCATGATGCTTTCGTGGATTGTGGTGGGAACCATGGCGTGCAAATTGTTGAATGCCGTGGTCGACTGCTTTCTTTTTTTTTTCTTATTGATTTTCTTGGAAAATGTATGCCAGATCTTTTCGGCAAATTTTCAATTTCAAGGCTCGTAAAAGCCAAACACGACCTTCGCAAAAATAAATATTGTTCAGTGCAAAATAATGGTATTAAAACAGCGTTTTGTTGCTGTTTGAGGTAAATCGAGCATTAGCTACGCTCTTCCGCTCAACTTTTGCGCGGAAATATTTATTTCAATTTTGAGAACAACGGGTTACTAATGTTTTCTGACACATGTCCGATTTGCTTGCTTAGCAACTATTACGTAAGCCTTCAAGTCACACCTTTTTGATGTAAACAAAATTATTTTGCCAAATATCAAAGCAGCGCATTGAACGTGTGTATTTTCAAACCTTCTTTTCGATCTGCATTTAATTTCCAAAAAAACATGTAGTATATGTTTTTCTCAACTTGACATGTTTGCCCACGTTTGCGTATTCATGCATGTGTTGCTACCCCACATTGAAATAAAAATAGCTTGTGATTCATTTAAAATACATTTTTTTAAGGCAAAATAGATTTACAATGTATTTAGCCTACAATAATGTTTTTTTAAAAATGCATTAAATTTACATTTCTTTATATGTTTTGTAAAATATATTTTAATGAAAATATCTTTTAAATGGTATTAAAAATACATGTGAAAATATATTTTGCATGCATTTTAAACTATATTTTGAAATAACTTGGATTGTTCCAATCTATACATATTTTGAATAGCTTTTAAAGTGTATTTTAAAGCTAAAAATGTATTTTAAAAAGCATTTATTATTACAATAATACATTTCTAAAAATATATTTTGACAAAAGCTTTTTTTATGTACTGGGACAAGCCGGCATAAACATCGTGTGTTGGTGGCATTTTTTCAAAGTGTTAAGCTAGTCCACACTAAGAAAAAGATAGGCGAATTTTTGATGCAGTGGTTTACATTATTTTTTTAATACTGTTAACTTTTACTTAAATGTATATACATGTACTGCACATTGTTTAATTAAGTTTGTCTCTAGAAAAAACTGTCAAACTATTAGCAACATAAAGTTTCTTTGTATTTCCTTCAGTGTTGGCGTACACTGTATTGTTGTAATTTAGAAAATACTGACAGCAATACTGTAAGATGCAAATGAACCTCTAAAACCGTGTGGTACTAACACGTGTTTTATTGTGTTTCCCGAAGTTCAAGAAATTTGCACTTATGCACAAAATGTTATTTTAACGACAAACATTTTCATGATTTGAAATATTTCAGATATTCATACTGTTGCAGTTAATTGTTAGTTTCATTTATTAGCATTTTTATGCCATAACTGTTAAATAATTTCTTAAAAACTCCAGAAAATACTTGTGAACTTTAATAGTTTGGCCATTTTTAACATACCACATTATACTCTTTACGCGCTTCATTGATGTTAGTATTTGGTTTAAAAAGAAATTCTTACAATGTGAACTTTGTAAAGTGAGCTGTAACCATTAACTTTTTTCTGCTATCTTCAATGTCCGAATTGACCAATCATTATTTTTCCCGCATTTAGAAAGTGTATTATCTAGCGAGATTACATCAATTTTTGGTACACTGTATATCATACAACAAATTATGGACCTTTAATGGTTCATGAACACACCTCTCTTTCCAACCCTCTTCTCTTTTTTCCCAATATTTATTATTGCGAACCCATAATTTTCGGTTTATGCTTTCGAAAAGGTTATATTAAATCTGAAAATATGAAAAAAAAAACATCTCTAGCTCTAAGAGGCTGATTTTTCATGTGGTTTTTTTTTCTAAAGAAAATTACATCGTGCAAGGTTGATATGAGTCATAAGAAAAAAATGTAAAAAAGCTTCCATGTGATTTACGAATTAATTAACATCGTTCTCGATCGAACTGAAAATACTTTATAGTTTTTACCATAGAGCATTCTATGAGAAATGCATAAATTAAGTTTACCATTAAAATTTAATTCTAGTCAAAACTGTTGGGAATAGCAATATCTGGTTCAATGTTCGAATGATTAAAAACGTTAATTTATGCTAACTTTTGAGAGTGCAATAATAATTGACGGAATCAACTATAATTGGAGATAAACTTGAAATTATTTATGTTTAATGGCTTCCTATGTTTTTAAATAGTAAATGGAGATGATGTAAGTATTATTTTCCGACCCGTGTGGGAAAAAATGTTTTTGAATCCTTGAATTGTAATGATTCATAAACTTATTGTTTGCGAGGATAAAAATCAGTATTGAGGTTTAATCGTACCATTATAAGGGCGGTGCACTGTATTATAAGGCAATCGAACATATTGGATTTTTTGAAAATGTTCTTCAAATGGAAAACATATTTATGATTTGAGGGTCGTAACACCACTTGATTGCGCAATTTTGTGACGATTTAAAGTTGCAATTTGTCAGATGTGTTTTTTTTGTGTTGCTTAATGCCGCAATGCGAATGAAACGTTCATGTATAGTTTCGTGAAATTTATGTCTCCATTGTCTAATTTCATTCAAATATCAAGGCCGTGTTTTAAAAAAGGTTCGTTTTTTTAGAAGACATTAAAACAGATCGGAGAAAAAGAAGACCGTTCGGAATAACTGGCTCTGTATTGCCTTCTATCTATTTAAAATATATTTTTTTCAATGTGTGGAAAAAATGAAGTTTTTGGTCCTGAGTAAAAATAAAATTTTTGGTAGAGGTGCTACATTGTAGAATCAATCTTAGGTATGTTAATTTGAATGGGTTTTTCTTCCTGGTTAATTTGAAAAAGAGTTTGAAGCAGTGAAGTGTGGTACAGAGTGAATGGCCTTTCTTCTCGTTGCTCAACGTTAAGGCTTTTTTATTCGAAACTATAGAAAATTCTTTGAAAAACTATCCTCCATTTGGTCGTCATCGTTTAGGGAGGGGGCAAAGGGGGCGCTGCAACGAGACCATTTTATTTGATGGATTTTCTTATATCCCTTGCCACGCTTTAATGATTTCGAATATCATCACTTCCTATAGCCTCTTGAATTAAAAAGCCACCCTCGAAAATGGTGTGTAAAAAAGTTTAAAAGAAGAGAAAGTGCTTAAATTCAGCGTGCAAAAAAAACGACTTGAAGTGCTAATTGCGAGCGTTTGTAAAAGACAGGAATTTTATAAGAGGGAATAAACATAAATTGTCCTTAGTCATTGAAATTAGCAGAATTTTTTTCTGTTTTTTTTTTTTTAAATGTGTATTTGTCAACATTTTTCATCTTTTTATCTTCCTGTTTAGTTATGTTTCACGGTTAAATTTTCTCTTAAAAAGTGTTAAAATGCATCCATTACCCTCGTCTTGCGTAAGCTGACATTTTTCCGGAAGGCAGATTGTAGCAAAAAACGATGACAACAGGAATCTTAAGAAGTGTGAACTTATGATTGAAATTTTACTACAAAAACCTTGCTGAACACGGAAATAATTGAAATCGCAATGGAAGTTCTAGATTTTAACAAAAATACATGTATTATATGTGCTAAAGTTACTCTTTACACGTTTTGTGTTCAAAGCACCATATTTGATCCATGCTTTGAATGAATGCTTAACATTTGTTCATATTTATACATAAAAAATACATGTAATTTCATTTTCTTGACAACATTGCAATTAAAGTTGATCTTTTACAGATCATATTGTAATTGGTTTTTTGTTGGAAGAAAAAAAAACATGAAGAAAATACAATTTTTCTTCAAATAGTTCGAAATTGCAATGTAGATTTGTATGTTGCCATGTTCTGATATCAGAAATAATTTTGTAATTTATTAAAAAAATTTAAAAAAAATTGAAATGTGTCAGTACACATTTCGAAATTTCTGATTTTATTTGAAATTTCATAGCTGTTTTCATGAATTCATGTCAAACTTTTTTCGCTGTATTTTTTCACTAATTGTTGGGAAACTTTATAAATTGAAATCGACTGATGCCATGCGATGCAGATCGAAATCCTTGCTAACACAGTTTTGCTGTATTCGTTTACTTTTTTTCACTAAATGCTATGTTCTAACTTGCAAAATTTTGTCATGTTTTGCGAAAAAACGTGTAAATATTTCTCACACGTTGGCTGTCCGATGGGTGTGACCTGTCGACCAACATTTTTAAGAGAATGATTTTGCATTAGTTATATCTGAAGTGAGTTCTTACCCCCTTAACCTGGCCTTATAATCTGTTATTCTAGTTAAACTTGCGATTTCAAGCTAATTCGTTTTGCTCAGGACTTAACCTACAGTTAAGTTTACCCCAATTTTTAAAGACGTGGCCTCATCTGAAGGGTTATGACTTATTTAAATCTACTGATTTAAACAAGAAGAGTTAATCTTTCTAGTTATATCGACTCATTTATTAACATCCGAAACAAAGAATATTCGCTTACTTTTACCCCTCAGCTAAATAATCACTACATTTTGTGAAATATTTTCCAAAAACAGCTCATCACGACTGCCAAAGTAAATGCATGATTCTGGAGAGCTTGTAGCCTCCTTCATATATGATTATCTCTTCATTGTCAAGTCTGTCTATCCTTGTCCGTCCAGGCTAAGACACCCCGTAATGGCTAACTTAAGGCGTTCCTATGGAACTGGTGCCCAACCTTGTCCATTGTTTCTTTAAGGCCTGCCCTTTGCGCTGCCTGTCCACTGTTTTACTTATGTCTATGGGGACAGGTACTCCTGCCCCCGCGTGGGCGCTCTTTGGCCTGTGCTGCCTCCTGCGCCCTTAAGCCACTATCACCAAACAACCAACCAAATGTACGATTCATAAAACGTCTGTATGAGTATCCTTATTGTTAATTTAAATGCATGTACAATGTATCTACTACAGTGTTTTCACCTACATGGACAAAAGTATAATGACTCGTAAATTTGTGAACAATACTAAAAAAACAGTAATGATAATCCCAATTTTTCAAAACTGTTGATTTATCACATAATGGAAATTAAAACTTTACATTAGATATCACTGGACATTACTTTCGGATTTTTTCATCTAATTTTAAAAAGAAGTGTTGTTAAGGGTTCTTGATCTGTAGTAACACAGCTATCTGTTTAGATTCTAGCTCGAAGCTTTTTAAAAAACATAAGCAGGTACCGAACATTTCATCATTATACCCTTCTTCCCTTTCCGGGTGTTGCTCAGGCGCCATTACAGTTTCATTATCTTGATTATTATAAACATGCATATAAATAAGCATTTATGAATGGCAAAATAATTTCCCATTAAGTTTATTTTTTTCGAAATTAAAATAATGGCAAATGATGTAGGCTATGTAATGAACAAAGTGCAGCTTATTATATCGAAATGCACTGTAGTGGTATTGTTTTTTTTTGTTTTTTTTCATAGTGAGAATTTTCGAAGGCGCCTTTTTTGCCCAAAATTATTTTGCACTGAGCAAAGCATGTTAAACTGATCATTGTCATACAACCGCGGTAACACGGCACTATTGTACACGGTGCATTTGTTCCCACTGTTTTTCCAAGGAAAAGTTTCACAGTGTTGTCGAACGGGACGCGGTCTGAGAAAAGCAATTATTGACTTAAAATTTGATTAGTCCAGTTTTTCTGTATTCTTTTGCTGTACTGGCAGTGACGGGAATGTATTTTGTGCAAAAAATATTATGATGCTAGGATTAATGGTTACCTAAATGTATGGTAAAAAAAAATACAAAAAAAAATGTACAAACTAATTAACCTGTAGCTGGTTGATTAAAAACATAAAAGTTAACTAATTGTATAGACGTCAATACAATGTTGCCTACCAAATAACAAATGTTCAAGACATGCAGTGAATGAGACTATGTTTGACTCGACAGAATGTTTGCGAAATTTTTTTTGTGATTACGTGCTAATTTAATTTGTTTGTTTTTTTAAGACAAAACTTTTACGCAATGGTCGCAGACATTTCTGGTTTTAATCGGTAGAATATTATTTATTACGTTTGGACTTTTCCACATTTCCAATTAAATCTGTACAAAATCAGCCGCATAATGACTATATAAAGGAAGTTGGCGTAATACTTATTATAGGGATATTTAGTCATACATGTACGCTTTTCAAATCGTACTTTAGCAGTCGTGAAGGCATGTTTGCAAAAGACTCACTATTAGTTTATCAAAAATCTCTTAAGCTTATCCCAGTTTTTAATCGAATTAATGAATATATTTTGCGCAGTTGACTTCACGACTGCCAAAGTACGTTTCGTAAATCTTGTCGGAGTTCCGCTAACTGCAGTTGAAAATCTGTATTTGAAATTTAACAAATTAAATTGCGATTCGAAAACCTCTTGACTGACCTTCCAAAAGCTGCTGAGATGTGACCTTTATGGTTTTTCATAGACCCATGGTATTCATATGAAAGTTCAACTTTTTAATCCGTTCTAATCAGGTTAGGAATTTTTCCGTTCACGAATCTTCTCCCGAAATTAAATTTCATCATGTCCGTTTTTATCAAGATTTAGTTTTTGTTAAACTGTTTCCGAGGAAGATGGTTTTAATTAAAATATTTCAGTTGGAAACAAATTGAGGAAACTCATGCGGTCATTCGATTATACGTTTTGACCTGGACTGCTCCGTAATCCCACATTAATAGGGTATTTGTTTGACCATGGAGTGAAGTCTGTTTTAGAACATTACCACCCACATTGAGGTTTTACATTTTATGATATACTAGTATTAGTTTGTGAATTCGTATTTTTTAAAATTGACAGATGTCGTCAGCGCCCTCTTTGTTCATTGTTATTACACGAGGTCATGTAAAGTGTTGCAGAAATCATTATGGTTTAAACTTAAATTATGCTCTTAAAATACTGTCGATAAAATTGGATTTCTGTTAAAAGTATGATGGCAATTTGGCTGGATTTCGTGCACTGATCACTCGTATATAAGGAATTTAAGTTCATAAGCCAGAAGTGTTTGTCAAAGATTAAGGAGATGCATATTTCGATGGAATACTGACATCAATAATCCATAGTTAGTGTTGATACTCATTTTTAATGCAGTTATTTCAAGTTTTTAACACTACACATTGTTAAATGTATCTCAAAGGAAGTGAAATTAAAACTTCCTTTTTTTCACATCTTGAAGTTCCGTTTGAAATTTTTTTTTTAAATAAAAGGTGCTGGCTTTACTCTATAGACAGCATCTTGCAGTTATAGATTCCAATCGATAGAATATAATAATAGACAAATCAACGCAAAGCCTTCCTTAGTTTTTTTAGATGGCGCAGCGATGGAAGTGAAAACTCAAATTTGTTTTCACATCTTGCAAGTTCCGTTTGAAATTTTCTTGAATAAAAAAAAGTGCTGGCACCACTCTAGACATTATCTTGATGTTATAGATTCCAATCAATAGAACAAAATAGAAAAATCAACGCAACGCCTTCCTTTTGTGTCATTTTGTTTGTTGGTTTCCGTGATGGGTACATGCGACTGATCTGATACGGTACCTTTCACCTGGTATTATTCAGCAAGTCCATCATGGACATGGAATAAAAGATAACCACTCGCATATCCGACCTCCATCTCTCTCTGCAAGAAATTGCATTATTCTTCAATCAAATAATTGTAATAAATTTCATTGACACACGCATGCCTCGCATCTTCTTAAAACTGAAAGCAGTCCTATTCAAAGAGTTTGACAGGTAGAAGTACCTGTCGTGTGCACCCGTTTCAAATGCTGACCATACAATTCAGGGGTATTGATAACCATTTTTAAAGATTGCAATCTAACCTTTCAAATGGGTATGTGTGGCGTTATCCGCCAGTGACGCTTCCAGAAGTGATAACATTTTCTCGGAAATGGTTTGAGCTATTGCAGCTGCATGGCTATACTTGTAGGCGGGATTTTGCTATCTAATTCTAGGCAGAGATTTGTAAAAACTAAATAAAATTTGGGAAATCAATACAAAAGGAAACGGGAAGATCAGAAACAAATATATGTACATGTATGTTCAAAGGGAAAATATTGAGGATGTTATAGTTTTGCAAAATCCCACACTGTTTTGATTTATATTAATCGTGTGTAAAACGAGTTTGTGCTTCATTTGCATATTTTTGTTTCTAAAAGCTAATTTTAGTAAACCAAAAATGTAGTACATAATAAAAAATGACGCGTTCTCTTAAAGAACTACGAAATTAGAAATTTTCTATAAAAAATTGTTTTCTTCTACATATTTTTAAATTCAGTGATTCAAAATCACTGATTAAAAACTGATTAAATCTCACTTGCTCGAGGTCTATTTGATGCAATAACCAAATTCTTAACCTGGGAAAAAATTGTTTACAAGAAATCGACTCGTAGACAGAATCTTATGATTTACCAGGTTAAAACTTGTTTAACATTTTTACGAATTAAATGACCACTGTTAATATATTTAGGGAAATCAGGATTGCTAATAAATGTTCAGTTTTAAGATAATTTACTTGTGTTTTCGAGTGCTAATTAGTTTTTTTTTCTTTGCTGTATAGTAGGTCTACAGTAAAACTTGGAAAAGTGACCACCTTTGAATGGTGACCACTTGTTTATGTTGATTACTTTTTAGTGTATTGTTTTTTCTAGTGTACATTTCCTCCATAAAAATTCTCTGTATAGTGACCAGTGACCACCTGTCTATTGTGCACAATGATGTGTGTGTTGTCTTTCTTGCAATTTTTACATTGCCATTAATGTACCTTAAAAAGTGACCAGATAACACATGAGTCACGTTAAATCTTGCTTTAACCCTTGAACATGATGATTCTGTACTTTTTGGTTTTGTGGTTTTTTACTACGTATATTACAGTCTACATACAGTATATAAGTGCAGTGTACATGTTCATTATTTTAATTTAATTCAGGCTTTCTTTGTATAACTGTGTACAGTGACCAACATAGCACTTTTTTGGTGGTCACTCTTAACAGGTTTTACTGCATATCATATATTCAGTATAGTGTAACCCGTTATTAACGTATTATGTAGGCCTACATCAACTTGACATATCCGAGGTTAATTAGACGCATGTTAAGTTGATAGTCGTGCTGCAAGTGTTCTGATCATGCATGTGTTTAATTTTGGGTTAACTTCATTTTATTAAATGTTCTTGATCTTGAAATTTCATCCTGCAGTCCAGCACAGGTATATACTTTTTAATTAATTTCATTGCATTTTCTGAAGTCTCGTTTACCAAAGACCAGGACTTCAAGAGGCTGGTATTATCCTAAATTGAAAGTATATTTCAGTGCCGTCAGATTTCTCCGACATTTTTCGAAAAATCGCAGAAAATTGACAGAGTTTTACTGAAAAATAGATGCATTTTTAGATGACTTTCTGAATCATCATGAATTGAACATCCTCTGCATTGCCTGTTAACCACTGTTAATAAATTTTAATGGGCAGTGTAATCTCTATTTACATAAAGTATTATACACTTTAGATGCAGTATACCAGGTTTATTTTCAAATTTTTCAATTTGGAAGTGAATAAATACGTTTTGTCTTCCGCAATATTTATCTGGTTCATGGATTTAGAGGTATGTGTTTCCAGGAAGTCAGAAAACGTTTACGCAATTTCGCTTATGCATGCATTCGTTCTGTAAAAATTGAATTGTATTTCGAATTGAATGCAAACTTCCGATAATGATCGACATAATGGCAATTCTGGTATTTTGCAATACTTGCCTGTTGAAAAGACGTTGGTTTGTGGGCTGGAAAGATTTGCTCCTTAATTGTAGTAACGGTTGAGTTGCTATAAATATTCAAAATATGCAAATGAAATGGTACCAGTATAGTGATGATGGTGCAGTTAATACTTTTTTTTGCATTAGTTTCATGATTCTTAAGTTCTATATAAGGGGTACTCAAGCTTTACGAATGGCACTTTTGGTAGGTGTGAAGTCATGTCTACAAATTAAATGCATTTATAGGCTTAAAGACAGTGATAAACTGGTGTGGAATTTTTAACCAATTTGCGTTTCGGTTGTATACAGTACGTAACTTCATGGCTGCCGAAAGCACCATTCGTAAAGCTTCTGAGTATACAACAAATAAATAAATTACTCCAGTTATTTCATGCAATGATATGAAAAAAAAAAACCCGCCTGTTGATAAAGTAATTTTGTGAAAACAATTACTGTAACCAGCAATGTAGCTTATTTTTACTGGGTTCTTCCATGCCTGGAAAGTCAGGGAAGAATGACTACTGTACTGTATTTTAAAAATGTCAGGGAAATTCAACGTATTAACGTTGTCACAATGCTTCAACATGTACAGTAGGCCTACGTGGTTAGGTAAGGGCCCATTTGCAGTCGTTAAAAATTTTCCCAGAACAAATTCGAAAAATTTTCAACAAATTCAGAGGACGAATTTGCAAAATTTTTAACAGTTTCCGTGGCCACATTTTCAATTTTTTAAAAATTTACAGAGGACATATTTGCAAAATTCTCTACGTTTTTCGAACACAAACTTGCAAAATTTATAAACTTTTCGTAATGCAGATTTGCCAGAATTCCAAGCACAAATTTTTAACTTGCTTTCGGGTACAGATTTGTAAAATTTTCAGTAGTTTTCGATGAGAAATGTATTTGTAAAAAAAAATCACAAATTCTCTTGCTAATTTTGTAAGAAAAAAAATTAAATTGTCATTAGTAAATTTTTAAAAATATTGCATATTGTCCTGTATAGATTTTGTCAAATCATGTATGTCAATGGTATACAGTATGTCAATTTTGAAATTTTAATTGGTCAGGGAAATTTGTTTTAAAATCTGGAAAAGTCAGGGAAGTTGAATAGGAAATTTCTGGGGGAACCCTGTTTTAAGAACGTGCATTTTGGGGCCCAATGAACTCTAGGTGAAAAATGTTCATTTCCTCTGATATGGATGTCTTTTTCATAACCTTGTATGCCATCAAGGTCATTCGTTAAAGAGGAAATGCTACCTTTTGCGTTACTTTGAAGATGAACTGGAAAATATGCTTCGCATGACTGTAAGAATTGCATGTACCGGTATTTACACGTGACTTGAGCAACGTTGTACTTTTGTAAGATGTTTTTGGCAGCTTTTTAATTCTTCCTCATACAAAATAAGGTTTTTCTGGCGAGGGCGTTGAACGTGCCCCTCGATTATTGACAGAGGTGAAATGTCACCACTTTCATAACCACTTTTTATTCTTGTCATTGGCTTTTTGAAAACTTTAAACTCGTGCATCTGCCATTATGCTCTAAATGCTGTAGCCCTTTATTGTTGGAGGAGGGGTAAGCAAATTCAAGGCTTATGGATTATAATAGTTCACGTTAAATGTTATGCTGACTTATTACGCATTCAGTCCAGATTGAACCTTTGAGGAAATTCCCGGATAATGAACAGAGCCGAAATTTTTGTCCCTATACAAAATATTGACAATACCCGTTAATGAAAAACGGGTCGGCCGAATGCAAAACTTAGAATAGCTCATACCGACAAGTTGACTTTGTAAAATTTCTATTAAGGATATAACTGAACGATTTCTGGAGATCCAGGTAAATCTTAATAATTTATCCCATTCATGAATTTCGTTCTTTCCAAAATTGTAGCTGTTGTAAATTAGGTTGCACCTTTGAATTAATGCAAGCATGCTTTTAATGTACAATTCTCCAAGTTTACACGTTTTCACGTTTATGGCGAGATGTAATGTTTAAGACACGTAAAGTATAGCATTAATTTTAATGCTAATTTTTTGTCGTTAACAAAATTTTTGTCAATTTTTAGTGGAAAAATAATTCATGGCATACTAAGAATGTTTTATTAAAGCTTGTTTTCAAAGTTTATTCGCAAAATAAATATCAATTAGCAACAAATGAAAATATTAAAATTTAACCTTTTTGATAATCTACATTAAATCTACAAATGCAGTGTTGCAAATTCGATAATTTTTTATCGTTCTTGATACAAAACATGTAGACTAAAAATGTTTGTCAAAGCAATCTAATGTCTAAAAATATTACATCACCTGTCAGGACAAATTTGATTTTAGTTTTTATCATTTATTTAAAATTACATGGAGGGAAAAGAAAAAAAAATCAAAATTGCTAAGTTGAACACTAGTTTAGGAAAAATGTCCTAAACAAAGTGTTCTGAATTAATTTATCACCTATTGTTTCTTGACTTAGGTTATATTGTTGGTTTTGTTACGGTTCTTGTACTCTCCAGTCTACAGTATGTCCGTTTGCATTATCACTAGCAAGCCTGTGTAGCAAGTCTACATTACGCCGTTTTTGTTTATATATCATTAACCTCGGTATTATTTGTTTTGAAATTTAAGCAAAACTATCTTCTGCTAACCATAAGGTCAAGGTTGGCGTCTTTCTGCAATTTAAAAGCCGATTCAATGCTGCCATGGAAAAGCACTCGACCGTATTTCTTGACCGCCATTTTGTAAGAGTAAACAACGGACCAACTCGATGTTTGCGTGTAATACTGTGCGTGAAAAATTTCATATTAATGTATTTGTTTTAAAAGAAGGCAATTTTGCCGTTACCTTTTCAGGAAAAAAATCTGAAGCGGTTATTGTTGATAGGTTCTTTTAATTGCCAATGTAACGATGATTCTATAACTTGGATTGGTATTTACAATGTAGGCTATATTCCTAAACGTATTAATTTCGTTACTTTTCTAACTTAATGTTTTTATGCTAGAAACGCAAACATGAATAACGTTTTCACATGTTGTAAAATTACACGTTGAAATGCAGTAAAATTTGTTAAGTGTGACCACCAAAAAAAAATAGTGTTGGTCACTGTACACAGGTGGTCACTATACATAGAATGCCTGAATTTAATTAAAATAATGAACATGTACACTATACTTGTACATGTAGACTGTAAAACATGTGGTAAAAAACCACAAAACCAAAAAGTACAGAATCATCATGTCCAAGGGTTATATAAAGCAAGATGTAACGTGACTCATCTGTTATCTGGTCACTTTTTAAAGTACATCGGCAATGTAAAAATTGCAAAAAAGACAACACACACTGGTCACTGTACACAATAGACAGGTGGTCACTATACAGGGAATTTTTATGCAGGAAATGTACACTAGAAAAATCAAAACACTACAAAATGGTCAACATAAACAGGTGGTCACTTTTCTAGGTTGTACTGTATTATATTTAGCATGTTTTCGATGTTAATATGGAAAACATGTCTTGGACATCATTTGAACGCATCATGCTTTCGAAACTTTACGCTCAAACTTTACTAACTTTTACTGAAGTTTAAAAAGCATAAGCAATTCTTTGAGATAATGGTCATTTGCGTATATACATTACTGTAAATGAAGTCAATTTAAATTTCACCGTCAAGGTCACTAAGCAACTTAACCTTATATGTAAAATTTTTTTTTCGGAATTTTGCAAAGCCTCGGTGGTTTTTTAACTCTGTTTGTGGGTTTTAACTGTTTTTGATTTTTCGGATGGTTCACTTTGAACCACTGTTTGCTTAACAGATGTGAAATTGTATTCTTTGGTGCATATAAAACTGATAGTTTACATGCTTGTTTGAGCAAATATAGACAGAATTCAGGGAAAACGGAATGTTTTTGCTGGACGTTTTATGCACGAAAGGTTTCATATCTTCATTTTCCAGGCTCCAACATGATAGTTTCCATAGTTAAACGCAAATTGCAGCTATCGATGGTGGGAAAAATTCAAAGCATTGAAATTTTACATTTGAATCGTTCACAAACTTGAAAATTTCATATAAATGCTAAGATACTAAAACCGACATTGAAATCATCTTTTTCTGTAGTTAAGATAATGTCAATATTGTTACTGGTGCCCTTTTATTATCAAATATTCTCATAGATGGCGTTTTATCAATTATAGAACTACTGTACTTTTGGCAGGATATGGAATGTAATTTTTATGTTTTAGGAGCAAGTGGTGTTTTTATTCAATTATTTGGTTTAACAGCATTAACATGACGGATTTCTCCAGGTTTTAGGGTAGACTTTACTGACTTATATCAATTTCAATGCAACGGTCGACAGGTTATCGAGTCTGAGCTATTCTTGTGAAGAAAATCAGGAAAGATCACAAGATTGCCTCCGTGAATAAAGGGAAGTTATGTATAGGGAATTCAATGGTTAGTTGACAGCCAGTCTTTATAAGTTTTATAAGTTTTTTTTCTTCCAAGTTTAAAAATAGAAACAAAGAGGGTTATCTGGTCAAGGTATCTATTTTCAATGACGTGAGAGCCTCGCAGATAATATCGTGAAATTACCTGAGAAATATGGGTACTCTCGTACGTCGAAAAACATGCATAATGTGGTATAGCGATTAAAAAGATTGCTGGGTAATATTCAAATTGGCATTGATAAACTTTGGCATTGACCTCATCTCAATGAAAACGTGGGCTTTTAAAAACGTAATGAACTTTTCGCTGAAAACTTGGCTAATTGCCTTTATTTTTGATGGTTTTTGTTATTAGGGCGGCACTTTGTGGTCTTTATTTTCACACCCACGTCAGCTTTGATTTTTTCTATTTTTCAGGTCAACCCTTTTCAATTGTTTTACATTTCTCACAAGATGACGGGGCTATTGGTGAAATAACAATTTTACCTCCCGTCGAGCGACTTTAGCAAATTTGAATTGCCTTGTGATGCATAACGGTGACCCCAGCGCGCTTTTGATCGTCAAAATCACAAAATTTTGATTTTTATGGATAGGTCCATACCCATTATGTGCATCCTTTTGAAAATTAACTGCCAGTCTGTCAACATAACGGAAGTTTTGTTTACATTAGAATTAACTTTGGCCCTCGACCCACGGCATAAATTGAGGGCAAAATCAAGTTTTTTTGGCATTTTTACTTCTTGGGCCACATATTTGAAGCTCTTGAGGTTGGCACCCTGCAGCTAACCACTAGAACTTCCCATGGTGTATTCATAAACTATTGTTTTCGTTTATTTACGGCAGGTGACGTAGCATGAATGTTTATGTTAATTAGAATCATTTCTTCAACTTTTCATGATTGTTTGAAAAGTTGAAATCTGCATAATTTGAATTCCCTTTAATATGCAATTAATTTTTAATTGTATGTACAATGACGGCGATTATCTTAGTCCTAAGAATGCGTACAAGTACTGTACTAAGCTCAGGTTGAAAATTATAAGCGTTTCCTCCATAAAGGAATGCAATTCAAGTCGTAATTTTTAGGATGTGAAGGGACATACTATTAAAGAAAATGTAAAATGTATCTTTTTGGGGAAAATTATATACATTATACATGTATTTACATGCCATGGTTTAATACCCTATGGATTATGAAAAGAAAATTGATGAAAATGGCATTTTAATGAATAAATGTTATTCCTACTTGTAATTATGATTATTTAATTACTTATAATTTTTTTGAATCAACAGTTTTAGCTCCGTTAATTTTGATGCGTGGCTTATTTTAACATTCCATTGCGAAAATAGGATCCATAACCTTATGTATATGAAGAGATAATAAGGAAGTAAAATAAAGTACATAGATGCAATTCTGAAACCTTGGATAAAGATGAAATTCGTTGCCTGAAAAAAAAATAATAAACATGACGTTGTAGAAAAGATGCTGGCAATTTGAACAAAATCATGACCATTTTTTTATGGATTCACGTATGTACCGTAATAGTGCACCTCGAGATCGTAGGATGATATGAACATAGGCCAAAGGGCATGCCCTTTCCTTGTCAATTTTCTCTGCGGAATTCACCGAGTATCATTACCCCAGTAATTTTCAACACAAGCTACTGACAGTTACAATTTACAGTAAAATAACATCTACAAAAAAATGCCTGTTTTGGTGAAATCCGTTTTTCATATTCATCGCGTTGGTTGCCAATTGCTACCCTGCAACTCTTGCAGAATTCTTGTCAAATTGAGACCCTGACCTCGACAAGGTTTGTAATTTAGGATGCTCGTGTTCACTGTACGGGCCTTTTTATTACCTTTTTTGTAAATTTGAGTGAAACCATGAAGTTGAAAGATACCAGTGAGTTTGGCTATTGCATTTTTTTTTTTGCATTTTCTATTCGGAAATGCATGCTAAGTACGCTCTCGAGTCATGACATTTTCTTTTGAAATTGCGAACAGGTCAGCGACAATCTTGAGATTTGCGTGAATAGTTTAAGAGTTTAACGCAAATTGTGGTTAATTCATATAACTGCGATGCCGAGTTGAAGATGAAACGCGGCTTTGTTCTAGCTGTTTTTTGAAAAACTTTCTTTTCTTTCATGTCAATGTCTTTTCACTTTTCCAAACTATGTTTACATGCCAGACTCCCATAGAAATTTGCTTCGGAAAAAATAAACATTTGAATGCTTTTTTGAGAAAACAACGACGCTAACAAGTGCTTTATTGTGCAGGTGTGAAAGGTGGGTCAATGGACTTGAGAAAAGCCTTTGAAAATGCAAGAAAAAGCACAAAAAAACGGCTTTACTCTTCTTGTTGTCGATGAATAACACTATGGCAGACTTGTTTTTTTTTTGCGAAATTAAGCTTTCGAGATTATTTACCTTAAATATTTATAATTAGTTTTTTACCTGGCTTGGGAAGGACCACCAAGCGCCAGAAACGGAAACGCTTCTTGTAAAATTTATAGGAAGATTGCACTGAAATCGTTGTTATATAACATCATACAAGTATCACATGATTTGTAATTCATATGTCGGTAAAAAATTATTATCGGCACGTTAGTTGGTGATTTGAAGAAAAAGTCACGTGATATCGAAATTCATTCTCCATCGGAATTGTGCAATGCACAATTGTAAACTTATTCTATATTGTAAATTGTAAATTAATTCTAATATAGACAGATACAGTAGATAATAGTCCACTTCTTTTGAAATGGGTGCCAATGTGCACTCTGTGTTACCCTGTGGTTAACTCCTATACCCCTTTATTAGGGATGTGACGCTTGGTGCAGTTGCCACCATGTCTTGTGATGTAATTTCGAAATCCGTTTTTGTCTGTTACATGTATTGCTTACTAGATGCCATTTTCTAGAGTCGAAATGCTTTAAACTAATATGAAATTAAGGTAGGCCTATGGTCTACTTGAAAATACGAAATTCGACAACTTTTTTGTAATTTCGTTTAATTATCTATTAAAAAAATCTATATCTTTTTGGAAAAAATTGGTTGAAGAATTTGAGGAAAAAATCTTATTCTGGAATTCCAAGCACCAACATGTATTTAAGTGACATTAATGGTGATGAAAAAAACTACGACGCTATATAAAAATGACGCTGTGTGGTGGCGTTACATGACCTCTTCAACAAGCCTGTACTATGAATTCATCAAACGCAATTTGGGTTTTAAATGTTTTAACCTTTTGAAACAGTTTGCAATGAGAGTTTTCTATTTTTTTCCACAGCAGGGGTAAATCGGAAGGGGGCAAATTGTTGAGAGCTCTAATTTACTGAACAAGGATGAAAAAGCTAAAATACAAGTTTGTCTACCAAAAAAACTGGAGGAAGGCAGGGGGTAGAGCTAATTGAAATAGGGGCTAATTAATTCGAGCAGGGATAATCATTAAAAGAGCACGGATGAAATCCAAATTCCTGCCTAAAGCCATTTTTCAAAATGGCAAATTTGGAAGGAAGGTTAATGCTTGTCGCGATTTTTCCCTGGGATAATGAAACTGTACAAACGTTAGTAAATTTTTGAAATCGTGTAAATTTCAAGAATAATACATGTTGATATAAAGTAGTGTTGATTGTGTGTTGATTTTAACAATATTTTGTGATGGTTTGATGAATATTTTGTCTTTGCTTTTTATTAAATAGTTAAGGTTGGTTTAAAGAATAGTTTGTTTTAATTTGAAAGTTTTGTTTAATTTTAAGTTGGTTATGAGCTAATTAATTTAAAGGATAGGCCTATATGATGTTTATTTGAAATAGTGTTAATTTCAATTCTATGTAGTGTTTATTTCAATTATTGTGTTAATATCAGGTATATTTGCTGTTAATTTCAAGTATATTTGTTGTTGAATTTCCAAGTGATTGGAATTTAACTAAAAATTAAACGCTATAAAATACCACAACCATAACCTTTGTGATACTTGTATTCTATGGCGTTTATTTACAAGTATATTTGTTTTTATTTGAAGTAGATTTCAAGAATTTTTCAAGCATAAACTTCTGTTGGTTTCACGAATATTTTGCATTGAATTACATCCTACTTAATTTAATCAATTTTTTATAGGATCACATGCAAATTATCTTTTTCGTATTCTAATTATATTTTTTTTTTCCTTTTTAGGTAAGTTCACATTTTATTTATAATTTGAAGCATGCTGGCGTCGAAGGAAGGGCGGTAAGTAAATGCTTTTTTACCGAAAATTATTCCTAAATTAAGGTTAATTTCATAAATGCCCAGTCTAATCTGAACTCCTATCGTCGTGGTACTTGAACAGCTAGGGTGTGGTTTTTTTCCCCCGTTATATGGGTTTTTGTATAGCGGAGGTAAACCTCACATTTTACCTTCATTTAAATTAAGATTATTTTTTTCACTATTTTTGAGCGCGATTATAATCATCTTTTCGGGTAAAGTCGACGGGGAAGGGTCTCGCAGTTTGCGGTAGTAACGCAGTTTTGAACAACAACAAAACTGTACATTTCGGGTAGGTAACCCGAGCGCCGAATGATTAATGAGATTCAGAGGTCGTGCCGCAGATGAATGGAAAAATGGTTCCGTCTTTTTACCCTCAAACCCAACCCCATCCTACCTCCAAAAAAAAAAAGTATTGAGCGTTGAAATTATAAAAAAAAACTGCGAATTTCAAAAGGATTTCTGCATAAGCGCATTATGCGCATTCATAATTGCGAAGCGTGCAATTTTCTCTAGCTTTCTAATCTTCCTGGTCGTGAATCTCCCTCAATGTGAGATTTGCGTCCTGGCGAGTCTTTATATGGAGCGCCGTAGCTGTTCTTGCATTGTTTGAAACTTGGCACCGGTCAATGTTTTGGGAAATTTTATTCGATACACGTACAGTATATTTGTAAAGTATTCTGTATATTTATGTATGTTTATAAGTTTGGCGTGGATTCTGAGATGTGGTGGCGCGAGGGGGCGCTGCGACCTCTAGACTAGTTTTACAATAGTTCGTGACCAGTCACTACAGTCTTAGCGCTGTTTGAAGGATGCAAACGTGCAATGCGCTGATGGGTTCATTTTTAGGATCCCAACCATTAGCGAGACATCCTAACCTGTTAGAAAAGAAAATGCTCTCTTTCAGAGAAATGTGCTAAAGCACATGACAGTCTGGACATTGTTTTGAAATTTTGATTTGACTGAGTTAGGTCATGATTTGAGTCTTGCTTACAACACTAAAGTTTAGCGTGATAGTACGTGGCATTAGGTTGCGCTGTGATCACTATGTAGATCAGGGTTCCCCCATGACCCGGGAAATTAAGTCAGGGAAGAATCAATTATTTTGAAAAAGTCATTGAAATTCAGCTTGTTAATTTTGTCACAATCCAAATTTAAGTAATATTGCTACGTGGTTAGCTCGGGGCCCATTTGCAATTTTTAAAAAATTAATTTATCGGAGGACAAATTTGCTAAATTTTTTTAAACAATTTTAGAGGACAAATTTCATAAATTTTCAACAGATTCCGAGGACAAGTTTTCAAAATGTTGACAGTTTCCAAAGACAGACTTGCGTAATTTTCCACGTTTTTCGATCACAAATTTTCAATTGTTTTCTAGTATTCAGTAGATTCGTAAAATTTTGAACAGTTTCCCAGGAGAAATTTTTAAAGTTTTCAACAGATTCTGAGGACAAATTGGCAAAATTCTCAACCTTTTTATAGTGTAAATTTTCCAAATGCACAACCTTTTCCAAGTACAAATTTGCACTAATGTCAACATTTTCCGAGTGCAAATACACCTGCTATATGTAAAATTTTCAGACACTTTTCATGCTAATTTTGCAAAATATCGATGCTAAACACGACTTGCAAAATCGTGGATAACATTGGCATGTCAGTGTTGTCGTTGGTCAGGGAAATTTGTTTAAACACCTGGAAAAGTCAGGAAAGTTATTATGCTGCATGTTGTCAATGGGCAGCTTAATTCTTTGGAAAGAACTTGAGTATATTTTTATTGACCTTTTTCTAACATCAAATTTACATTCAGTTTGAAGCATAAACGTTTAGAACAAAGTGGAAACTGTTGCAGAATTAAGTAATCCATTTTCATGAAAGTGCTCAAATGCTTCTTGCCTCCAGCGCCACCGTGCGACGTCAAACTCGTCCTTGAGATGGTTGAAATTGTTTAAATTGTTGGCAAACCTGATTAGACATGATGAGGTACAGCTTATTTTTGGCCACATGCCCCAAATGTTTGCCTATTAACTTAATTTATACCAATTTGTTCTCGAAGCTTTTGTTGTCAGTATCTGAATTTGCTGTCTGTCTTCCAGCGTATTCGTAATTAACCTGCGAAATTTATTATCAGATGAAGCCCTTATTATAAGAAAATGGCCGTGAAATTAAAATCGTGCTGAAAGCCAGCAACCGTCCTTTTGAACTTCCACTCGATGTTTTTTTTCTTCTTCTGTGTGATACACTGTTAAGTATCATCCATCAAAGAAAGGAATTCGCATCATGGCTAGTTACCAACATGCACTGGCATGGTAACCTGAGGAAAGTTTGAATCGAGTCAACATGCATGCATCTGATCGGCGAGGAATGTTTGTGATGTAAATTGTATTGATCTACTTCGTATTTTTTAGAGAAATGACTTAGTTCGATAAAAATATGAAATAGAATTTTATTTACAAGATCTTGACTCGGTAGTATTTTGTTTCATTTACCGTTTGCCGGTAGCATCACCTTTTAATTCTTTCGTATCAAGGTGAGCATTGTCTTCAAGTTGAAGGAAACGTTTTGCTTGAGAAAATGATCACAAAAAGCTTGCAATTTTATCATAAAGCAAAACGTGCAATGCATTGGTAAAGAGCACCTGAGACCAATGCTTACATTAAAGAATTGATTATGGTAATGCCACATGGACAGAATGGATTTAGTAGATTGGTCTATTTTGAATTTTTCAAAGAAGATCAACTTTGGGTGCAAATGTTTGATCATTTTCTCAGTCATGCAAATAATACATGTATGTTCCAAAATATCGTTATTGCTTAATGTCAATGTCAATTAGTGTCAATGGAGTTTCGCAGTTGACGCAAAGCTGTTTGCGATAAAACTTTTGACTGCGTGGTTGACTTTTTTAAACTTGTTTCAATGATAAGCAAAAAGCAAATCCTTTTCATTCATTTAAATTACCCTGCAAATGCTTTTGATGTCGCTGTTTACTCACATTGTAAGATTTTTTTAAAGTTTTAATGATACTTGCTTGAATTGCATTTTTGTGAAACTTCAGACTAGTAAAAATGATTCCTTTGTAGCTCTGACGTTATTTGCCAGTTATTTTTAAATATGGCAGCGTCTGTAGTTCGTGATAGAGGCTATAACAATGGACAATGATCGGAAGGGGAAAAATTTGCTAAGCATTTAATTGAGATAAAATGTAGAGACTGTATTTAATGTACTCTGGTATGGCTACTTTCAAGAAACCCATATAAGGGAATTTTAATGCACGTGACATTTTCGTATGTTCGTCCGTATGAGTTGCAAAAACTTAAATTCCAAAAAGATTTTTTTTTATCTTTTTGGAATTTAAGTTTTTGCAATTTTTTTTCGAAAAAAAACAATTGCTTTGGAAATGGAAACGTTTAAGAATATACTGTACTCGTTGTCCTGGAAGGCAGTTGTTGTTGATGATTCGCCCCTTCCCATTCTTTCTAAAACGAAATCTCATCGTCTTGCTCTCTTTTTAACCCCATCATTAATCGCCACCATTTTTTTGTCTCAAATCTCCCTAACGCAGCAGTGTTGAATTCAGGCTATTGACCGCTGCATTTTGGCAGCATTGTTCGCTGTCTTACACTCGTTCCTCCATATTTAGTGGCTCTCGTCTGGCCACTTTTGTGTGTCCCACACAAAGGAACTGTCTTTTTGTTGGTGCTGGCTGTAATTAACCCACCTTGTTTTTGTTAACCAAAAAAACAACAACGAAAATGCCAGCTTTTTTGCTAAACTCTTGTTTCAACCTTCGATAATACATCACTTTTTTTTCTGCATCTCTCTTGATTATGAGTCCATCTCAGCTTCATTGTAGATTTCAATGGCTTCCTAACTCGTTATGTAAAAAAACGTTATATTTCTTACGTTTCACGGATTTTGAGCAGATTTCTCTTTTTTTTTACGATTGTGAGACGCGTGTGTGGTGGGATTACATTTTGTTTTCGCCTTGTAATTATATTCGCTATGCTTTGTCATAATTATAGGTTGTGGTCGAGGCTTCAGGGAAGTTCATTAAATGCTTCGTCCAATAGATTAAGCTCACACGTGCCTTCAATTACTTTGCAAAAGATGCGCATTTTTTACCTAAAGGCGCCACTATTCATTAGTCGTATGATCAACATGATTACCAATTTTAATTTAAATATGACGTTTTAGGACTACTTTGAATTCCAGGGGGGGGGGGCCTGTAATCTGCTATAGTCTTCACTGTTTGCAAATTGGAAATTTAACAGAAAAGTTAGATTGATATTATAGTTAATACAGTTAAAGGTCCTTCCCTTCAAATATTAAAGTTTTCTCAAACGAAACTTAAGATAATGACATCAAAATCACATGTGTCAAAATGTCCAAGAAAAAGGACGCCCTTTTCAGATCATCAATACGAAATCATTATACATTCCATTGAAATACATGTACGTCATAATAATAACATAGCGTACTTGGAATATCCATTTTACCTTGAACTGAAGTGTAAATTTAAACATAACATGTGGATTGAATTTGACACGCGCTGACAAAAATGACTGGTAATGGGTAAAAAATTGCCCATTTTCTGAGAGGTTCTACACTGTATATCCATGTAAATGACCATATTTTCATTTTTTTTTTTTCACGTGTGTAGTAGCTGAGTAAGCTCTCAGAGTAGTGGCAATTTATGGTACATGTACAGTAGTTCTCTTTCAATTTTTCACAAAATTCTTTTTTTTTAAGATTTGTTGTTAAAAATAAATTCCGAAAATATGAATAGATAAAAGATAATTTAAATTTCAGTGAGGTATCATTTTAAGTCTGAACAGGTTAAAAAAAAGTTGTAATGACTTGGATGCATATTCTTGTCGTAAAAAATGGCTACCTACCTTTAATTAACATTATACATGTAGGTACTTGGTCAAGTCTGCATTCTGTTTAAGGCCAGAAACACAACAAAACTTTTAAATTAAGAATGATAATTTTTTTACCACTAGCGCCAACCAGCGGGCAAACCATCGGTAATTTAAATGCATTACCAATATTTGTCCGCTGTTTGGCGCTAGTGGTAAAAAAAAGTAACATTCTTTCCTAGAAGTTTTGTTGTGTTCATACCCTATAGTCTTATTGTTGCTCACATCATGGTGCAATTTTTTTTCTAAAATATTTTCAAGTGTTTGCATTTTTCTATTGTAATTAATGCTTTACTTGCTGAAGGAAGGGAAGGGGGTGGGGGGTAATAAATATTCCCGAACATTTTTGTAAGTGGGATCAGGAAATTCTCGTTGATAATGTTTTTTTTTTTGTTATTTTAAATATATCGTCATTGTGAATTTGAAAGAAATGTTAAGAAATGTACGACCTTGCATGGCTTTTTAATGAAGGTTGTGGGTTACAGTGGTGTAGAAGAAGCCTTGGTTGATACTGCCATCTTCCGGCAATTTCGTCAACTGCTTGGCGCCACATTTTCAAACGGGTTTCCTACTTATCAGTTTTGGATTCAATTATTCCCAAAAACTCGATGAAATACACGGAAATGGAACATTGAATGATCTAAACATAATCATTCCTTAACTTTCCTCAATTAGCACTAGTTGTAGTTTAAAAATAAATGCCTGGTTATAACTTTAGTTGGTTTAACGTAAAATAACTTTAAATGATTTTTGCGATTTGCATCTTATATTAGGGGTGCCCAGACAGTAGCTGTGCGAACCGCACGTTAAAAATCATTAAGACGTGTTAAAAATTACACATTTTAATCATTTAATGTATTCTTTTTGCACACATGACTTCAAGACTGCCAATTTACAATTTGTGTGATTACACCTAATAAATATAAAGAACTGTTACATATTAAAATACAGTATAATGGGGGCTATGTGAATCAAGAAAGGAAAATTAAAAAATCAGCACGATATGCATCATACGAAACTAAGATTTTGCGAGAGAAAAAAATGTTAAAAGAAAAAAAAACAATGCGTTTTCAATGGTTCCTAATAATATGTAAGAAAATGCGGTAAATTTTCTGGACACTATAGAGTTTTATGGAATTTATGAGCGACCCCTGCGTGACTTAATGGCGCTTTCGAGTTGTTATTTGCATATCCGCTACTTTTGGCCCTCATTCGCTCACTGGTTTTACATCGGCAATTGTCTACTCTCTGTATCCAAACTCTACTCCTTTGCCATTGTATATTTCTACAAACTACAGTACTTACTGTAACTGATGCATCATCACCACGTAATAAGAATCTCTCTGCATTTACCATTTGCCTGAGATCACCATTTTATTAAGAAACCGAAACAAATATAAAAGGTAAATAATTGAAATTCCACGCAAATTTGCAAATTCCATCGTAGTGACCATGAAGGACACCTGTCATATAATTTATAATTTTACATGAACAGTGATATTTTCTAACCATCACTGTTGGATATTCTCGAGGCATTAGCCAACTTTTATTCATTTTTTTTAATATACAGGTACATTTATGTTATGTATTCTTCTATTTAGTCAAGAACCGAATTTAATTTGTTGATTATTCTCGATGAGTCCTCCCAGGCACAGTTCCTGATTAGGAAATGCATGCAAGTGTAATGGGTGCTCAGACAGAATCTTTATGAATTGCACTTTTGGTCCACATATTCTCCAGATTTCTAGTTTTCAGCACAACAAAAACTGTGTGCTGTTTCTGGTAGAAATCGAAAGTTACTTAATTGAAAAACCCTTAAATCCAATTGATAAGATGAAACTATATGTTACATGATTCCGATTCATTTCACGTCTCTTATCTGTAACTAATGATGCCCGAGAATAATCTTTATCTGCTTATGGACCTGTACAGTTATACTGATCATGGCGTACAATGTAGCATCAAGTTCCTCATTGTTCTCTTGTAAAGCTTTCAATGCAGGCTATTCCACAATCTGTTTTCTTTTGCTAGCACGTGTGCAATGCCTGCCATCTACGAAGACATTCATTCGTACCTGTCGTTGAAGCACATTTGTGCCATCAGAGTGGCCCACCAACTGGTAATAAAGAGCACGGTGACGTTCGCTGGGGATGATGAAGATGTCGGCGTCATTAAAACTGATGCCGTTGAGAGGGTTGACAAATTGGAATTGCATCAACCATTAAAAGAAATGGTCAAACAATTGATAGAACACGTGGCACTCGATGCCCTAAGGTTTTACAGGGCGGTTTTTGGGATTCCTGTGAGGGTAGTATTCACCATTTTTGGATTCATAGACGTGGTGAAAAGCACGAGGGTTCTTCTCGAAGACCAGAGTGTATGCAGAGTCATCAGATTCATCGTGGCCTGTGAGGCTTGTCACGTGTCACACATTTTCGAACTAGTCAAGCTGTTGAATGCCCAAGAGATTGCCATACTGGAAAATGGAAGTACGGAGTACGCTCGAGTTGGGCACACAACTGGAGTTCCCAGCGCCCTCGCCCTTTTCTGGTTGAATGCTTACCGAAACCGTACTCAAGTCGCCTTCCCATCTCGCATGATATCTCGAAGAACGTACAACAGAGGCTTCTCCATTGCCCTGGAATGTTTCAACAACGTCGCAATAAGGTACTTCATCAACAAAGCAAGTATCGGTGCAGTAAGGATCGTCCTAACGAGAAAGTTTTGGTGGATTTACCAACAAAGAGAAAAATTCGAACCTGATACGCACATGAGGTTCCAGTCGAAGTGGAGTAGATATCAAAAAGACATTCGGCTGACCAAGTTCACGTACATCGTTCTGGATGGTCTTCTGAGATGGCCTTACCTACCGCTCTTCTTGCTCGCTGCCCCCGTTGGTTTCAGAACGCTGACCCTAGACTTTGCTGGGTTACTTATGGACAGAATTGCCTCGGCGATGCAAAAGGGCTACAGTGATTACGATTACCGTAGTCTTTTCATCGCATTTTGGAAATTGGCCGCCGAAAGATGGCCTGAGTTATCCAAAGACAGGAGATTTGAATCCTTCTTGATCACAGCATTCAAAACCGGAGACGAAATCATCATCAACTTCGTGATCAACCAACTTTCCCACGACGACAAAGTGACTCAGATGTTGGAATTTAGCCGTAGGTGCTGCCAAAAGTTGTTCTACTACCGGTCATACTCTACCATCAAGTTGATACTCAAAAATTTCTCGATGCAAAAACAGCTCTTGCTCAAATTTAAGTATGCGTTCATCGTGAATTGCATGAGTACTCCGAATGGAATTTGGTACATGAAAGAAATCACCCCGTTAGCTGTAGGAGAACTGGAATCAGCGATGCAAGATTTGGACCAAATAATCGACGAATTAATCGCTCAAATTTAAGAAGAGAATTGCAGCATCTTACAACTTAATTTACCGCGGGATATTTTTTACCATTTTGTCGTAGCTAATTCCCTCAGTGGGAAAACACACTTTTAGGGTTCTGATTGTTCACTTTCTTGGTTAGTGGACAACAGACGAGCTGATTTTTAAAGACGACAGGAGTGCATGGATGTCCTTTATCGAGATAGCGTTTTATTTAACCAACATTATGAAATTCACGAAACAAAGTTGTTAATGGTTAAAAATGGGAAATTTTGTGATGATAAACCAATTTTGCTAAAACGAGATTTTAACATGTATGAAAACTACATGTACTGTACATGGGCCATTTACATGTACGTGAGAAATAAAGGACGAAGCTGTTGTTTCGTCTTTTATTGAAAAAGTTTTTAACCACATTACAAAGGTTTCGGCTATGAACTGGCTTGAAAAGTGAAGCCATTTTAGACTTAATGAGCAATTTTAGCATGTAAATATTTTAAAAAATTAATGTTTTTTCATCTAAAATGATGTCGTGTTTTTAGAATTATTATCTTGGATTATGTATTGTCTTAGAAAATAAGTTGACTTCATTTTAGAAATCTGTTTTATTACAATAAAGTTGAAACTGTTTGCCAATATGTCATTAAGTATTTTGCCAAAAATACTTTTTTTACCAATTTTTTTTGTGAGAGCATCATGTGAGACTTCTCACAATAGTCAACCTTTATGGTGAAATAACAGGGCTATTCAGACAGAACATTTGTGAATCGTTAATTGACAATCGTGAAGTCATGTATGCAAATTGGTTTAAATATTCGCTCGAGGTTATCACTGTTGCTGATGAACTATAATAAATTCATCCTTTTTGCATGAGACTTTGGCTGTCAAAGTACGATTTGTTAAATCTTCTGTCTGAGTACCCTTTTGATGTTTCTGAATTTTTCAGTTATATAGGGACCTATATTTCCCTAAAAATATTTCTCGAGGGATTGTGAGGGACAGTAACTACATGTATTTGCAAACAGTGTATGACGCGTTCTTGACGAAGCATCAGTTGATCATCCGGTTGCATCAGTGCATAAGGAATACGATACAGTTAAAAGGATTTTAGAAGCTTTTATGCACGTGAAGCCGGTCATCAAGGTTTTAGAAAGATTTATTTATGCATTCAGGGCGCGTTGCTTCAGAAATCCGATCGGGCTTTGGTCCCGGTACTCTCGGGATCACACCCAGTCTTTGGGTGCTTACACAACAAAACTTCTAAGCAAGAATGTTACGGTTTTTTACCACTAGCGCCAACCAGCGGGCAAATATTGGTAATGCATTTAAATTACCGATGGTTTGCCCGCTGGTTGG
>JAQGBX010000726.1:0-31319 GCA_034698745.1 Megaphyllum sjaelandicum | reverse complement strand
TAATAATAATAATAAAAATGCTTTATTCCGAGTAGGAAAAGAGATAGAATGGGTATTTGGTAACCACTGACAACTACCTTGGAGTAGCACAGTTTACAGAGAAAGCAAAAACTTAAAATGTCAAATCTGTGTAATCCGCAATATCGATTGAGGGTACTCGGAGAGGCGTTAAATTGTGCTCTATTTGGGTACAATTCAGCGATTATGATAAATATGCGACATTTACTTTGAAGAGTCAAGCCACGTGACCAAATCCTGAACATTCAGCCCATATGGAAAATAATATGCTACAAATATATTATAAATGTACCGATATGTATATAATTATAATATAATAATATAATATATTAAACATATATTGGTACAAAATATATCATATGTGCAATATATGGAAAATATACATGTATAAATGTGGGTATGTATATTAAACATATATTTTTCAAAATACAATACATGTATAAATAAATGATAAATATATACAGTACTTAATACAATAATATAGTTCATGTTCCTAGGTGTAAAAATAATTAAAACAAAATTATTTATAAACTGAAATGAACTTTTATTTTTTTACATTTAAAATATGGTTAGTTAACCAAAAATTCACAAGGTCAGCATTTAAAATTACAACCAACTTGTTTCATATCTATTTGGAAATCTGCAAATAATATCAAACTGAAAATGGGGTAAAGAAATGTACACACACTTCATTAAAATAGTGTTGCATAGAATTGCATTCAATGGTGAAAGCGTTCGATCTATAACAAATACCTTTAAAAAAATATATTTTCCATAAATAATTTTTTCCATATGGGAGTGTATAACGAATTTCCAAGGTTCATTCCGAGGACCGCTGTAGAGGTCAATGTTTGCTCCTTTGCTTGAGTTTTCGATTAGGAGAATCGGAATGAACCTTGGCAAGTCGTAATATTCAGGATTTGGTCACGTGGCTTGCCTCTTCAAAATAATGTAAATGTCGCATATTTGTCATAATTGCTGAATTGTACCCAAATCGAGCATAATTTTACGCCTCTCTGAGTATACCCTGACTATATACTTGTATACAAAATTCGGGTACATCGAAAGCTTCAAAACTGAAAAATTGGAAAATTTTAGTATTTCTGATCATGCCCACTGTACTTATTTTACAGTTGGAACTGGTATTTGTCAGTACATGTACAGTAAAACCAGTTAAGAGTGACCACCAAGAAAAATGCAATGTTGGTCACTCTACACAGGTGGTCACTATACAGAGAATTTTTATGAAGGAAATTAATGTACACTAGAAATAACAAAACACTAAAAAGTGGTCACCATTCAAAGGTGGTTACTTTTCCAGGTTTTACTGTATACCTATAAAGCATACAGTGTATATACTTCTTTTCAAATAAAATAATTCATCAACTTTTAAAAAAACAAAGCAATCTACGAAATTGTTTACGATTATTCATGTTTTAGAAATTCACAATACATGTACACTGTATGTAATTTTGTATGAAATTATACAACATACTCAATGAATTTAAAAGAATTTCCAGTTGACGTCACATTTTCTTTAAAATTATTTCGGTTATTTTCCAAGATGCCATAAAATGCAGTCAAATTCTCAGAATTTTCATGAAAATTCGCGAAACATTTTCATGTATGTATATACTTTATAAAAGTACGTCATAACTGTGAAGAATTCGAAACACTAAGAATTAAACAATTTTTTCAATAACTGGTAAAACAGTGACGAATATGTTGTAATTTCGTATTTCTTCATATTTCATAATTTTCATTAATTTGTGAAAAATACACTTAAAATTTTCCATACATACAGTGTTTACATATATTTTCACTGGTGCCGTAATGAGGCCTCGTGAAATGTAAACTCACAAATACTTGGCTTTACTCTAAGGGTCCATATTGAGCTAATCAGAGTTTGGTGCAACACGAGGACAAAAAAAAATCGATTTTAAGGCTGTAAAAATTTCCGCATTGGTAATTTGGCATTAGTCTGACGTATAGGGCATCACAATTGCTTTTCGTAGCTAAATTTTAAGTCTTCTGGGGGATTTTAATGCCATTTTTGATTGGAATTGAAGCGCATGCGCACAAGATACCGCCTATTTTCCAGGCTCAAACCTGAAAAATATAAGAGATGGACTTTTTTTTCCTCTCATTTTCTTATATGTATAAAGTGTACGTATATACTTCCATGCATGCAGAGTCGTAAACAAATTATAATAAGCAATGAACAAAAAATATATATATATGCGCGATGTAATTTCCTCCCTGGTGGAATATTATTTCCGGATATCCATTTAGACTGCGGGCCAAAAATATTGCGCCATGCATCAGCTCTCGTATTTAAATTATTAAAATGCAGGTACGAGCCCATTGCTGATGAAGTGAGAAAAAAAAAACCTAGAAAGTTGAAAAAAAGATGCAAGAAAAAAAAAAAAAACTTGGATAAAATTAGAGATCGATTGAAATTCGAGTGATAGATTCAGACATCCTATATGGAAATTGAAAGCGAGATACATAAGTAAGATGCCACGCAGAATCAATGAAGAAATGTACTGTCTCGTTGCTAAGCCCATGGGCAATACTTCAGACACTTCGCTTTTCATTTTGTGTCCTCTTTCTAGCTCTCTGCATGCTTCTCCAAAAACGCCTAAACTACTTTCCACAATCTCGATTATTTGCATAAAATCTATATTTGGGTTCAATTATAGGCCTAGTCGCACTTTTGCTTTCGTTTTTAGTACTTCAAATATATGTGCCAATTGAATAACTATATAGCCTCTTATACATCCATCCCAGAAAATTCCATGACTAAACAATTTTTTTTGGGGGGGGAAGGTTAATTTCTAATTAAATTATAGTAAAACCTGGAAAAGTGACCACTTTTTAGTGTATTGTTTTTTATAGTGTACATTTTCTTAATTTGGAGGAGTTGATTTCTAAAAAACTAGAGTAAAACCTGGAAAAGTGATCACCTTTGAATATTGACCACCTGTTTTTGTTGACCACTTTTTAGTGTATTGTTTTTTATAGTGTACATTTTCTTCATTTTTTTAGGGAGTTAATTCCAAAAAAACTACAGTAAAACCTGGAAAAGTGATCACCACCTTTGAATGGTGACCACCTGTTTTTGTTGACCACTTTTTAGTGTATTGTTTTTTATAGTGTACATTTTCTTAATTTTGAGGGATTAATTTCTAATTAAACTATAGAGTAAAACCTGGAAAAGTGACCAGCTTTGAATGGTGACCACGTTTAAGTGTGTTGTTTTTTCTAGTGTACATTTCCTTTATAAAAATTCTCTGTATAGCGACCAGTGACCACCTGGCGGGTTAACCTAAAGTTACACAATAGGTTAACCCTAGGGTATTCTTAACCTCTGTTGGTGCAACCGGCCCTGTTAGAATAACGGGTAATTCATCGTGTATACATTAATCCAATTATTTTCATATGTTTTCCAAAAACCGTTATCGGATATTACCAGAATAACTTTCCAAAGAAATTAAATTTACATTCTAAGCAGAAAGGGTTACATATTTTTCACCTGGCTCATGTCAAAGGTCGCGCCTTATTTGTTGCCTATGCATGTAGATTAAAAAAACACAAAATTAGCAACAGTCAACTTGAATGCTCGTCATTTCATCCGTCCTGCCTAAACCCTGAAACGGGTTACGGCTTGTCAAAGACCCCTTCATTGCCGAATTACGGGTCAAGGTTCAAACCCTGGCTAATACAGTTTCAATGGGCGCGTGCGAATAAGAGATTGCTAGGAGGGAAGCAAGGGGTAAAAAAGCCCAAACCCTTTTTTGGGGGTACACCAAAGGCCACGTGCAGGGGTTACGTAGGTTTTTTTGGGCAACTAACAAGGGGTCATGGGTAAAAACGTCTTATCGTCATAGGAGCATGACATCAAAAAACCTATTCTTAGGGACATCAATTTATGAATGAAAAAAAAAGTGAAAGGGTAGAGTATAAAGGGTCAAGATACAAAAAGGTGCCCGTGGCAATCCTTTTGTACCCCCTTGAAAATTTAAGGGTTAGGTTCCCCTTATCCCCTTCCCTTCCACTAAAGCTATGCGAGAAGGGGGTAATTTCCCATTGGCTCCATACAGGTACATGCACGAGCGGGCATGAAGTTAATTTCGGACGTGTGTCCCAGGGTCAAGGGTCCCCCCTCCCCTTTGATGGGCTCAGCAAGGGCACCCTCGATAAGGGGTTGCAATAAAGGGTTAAAAAAAGAACGAAAATAGGGAGCCCCCAAAAAACTTCTTCAATCAAAACTTTTTTCTTGACGATTTGGCTTTTAAAAAAATGGTTTTAAAGGTTTTAAAATATATTTTTAAAAATAGGTTTTTTTTAAAAAAACTATTTTTATCACTTTTTTTATTTTATAATAATAAAATTAATATGTGATAAAATATGATGTGATAAAAAACAGAAAAAAATCTAGACAAATGTAAATTTAAAAAGAATCTTTACGTTATTCGATGATAAAATTAAAATAAATTAAAATAATAAAACATTGATAATTAATGTTAGATTTCCTAATATAGCTTTTAGTGTCAAATAAATTGTAATGTTTCAATCTAACATTTTACCATTAATACACTGTATAATTCATTAAAATTTAATAAACAGCCATTCATGCTACAAACGATTTCAGCGTTTAAAATAATTTTTTTTAAAAGAATTAATTTTAAAAATATATTTATGTCTAAAAACACGGTATTTTATTAGGTAATGCGCATGTATTTAGGTTATTAATGGGGAATGACAATACTTATTTTTTCTAAAAATAATCTCGTCATGATTTTCGTGTTTAAAATATTTTTTTTTAAAAAAAAACTATTTTTAAAAATATATATATGTCTAAAAACAGGGTATTTTATTAGGTAATTAATAGGGAATAACATTACTTATTTTCTCTAAAATAAATCTCGTCATGATTTCAGTGTTTAAAATAATATTTTTTTTTAAAATGAACTGTTTTTAAAAATATATTTGCTTCTGAAAACACGGTATTTTATTAGGTAATGCGCGGGTATTTAGGTAATTAATGGGGAATAACATTTCTTATTCTCTATAAAAATAATGTCGTCATGATTTCAGTGTTTAAAATATATTTTTTTAAAAAAAAAAGAATTGTTTTTAAAAATACATTTGCTTCAAAAACACGGTATTTTATCAGGTAATGCGCGGGTAATTAGGTAATTAATGGGGAATGATATTACTTATTTTTTTTTCTAAAAATAATATCACATAAAAATAAGTATCACAAATGATAAAATAAATTCGATTATGTCATGCTTTAGATATTAAAAAACAGTAACAAAAAAAAGCAAATGGATTTTATGTTAAGTTTAGCATCATGCATAAAAAATGCACGTTTAGAAACTCCCCAATGGGTTTACCCCAACCCGATTTGAGTACCAAAAAGAGTACAACAAAAAGTGAGCATGGGGTTAAAAAAAGGGGTATCGAAGGGGGTGCCCCTAAAGCTTTTACCCCTTGGTTGGCCCATGCAAAGCAGGTTGATTCAAATCCACTCTTGGATTCATTAATCTCGCTAGATGGCGTGTCAAAAGGGTTGAAGTTGCTTTTTGCATGCATTTTATGCTAGCCAAAACAGGGGGTAAATCTGTTTTGCTACTGAATTAGGGGGCCCTAAGCCTCTCCAGACTGCAAACACACACCTGTCCATCAATGAAAACATGGCAGGGGGTAAATAGGCCCCCTTGGCCCCAAAAAAGGGTTAACGTCACGCACTCTCGTGTAATACCAGAAGAGGGGGTAAATAAACATCACTTTTTTTAGTCTACTTTTTTAGACAGTGTGCATGGGTATCGATGGGTTAAAGGTCAAGGGGGTTATCGCTCGTAGCCGTTTCGTATTTTGACAATGAGGAGGCGTTCTAGGGGTGTGACGAAAAGAGGGATGGGCTATGATAACCAAAGGGTTGGGACACCCCTTTTTTGAATTTTTTATAATTTTTTTATCACAAGTATAAAGACATATAGGATTCATTGGAGTGTATCATTGGGGGTGAAAAAAACAGGGTTCCCACAGAAATTTCATTTTCAACTTCCCTGACTTTTCCAGGTTTTAAACAAATTCCCTGACCAATGTAAACGTGAAAAATTAGCTTATTTTCCAAAATCGACACTGGAAAATACTTTTTTTTTAAATTTACTAACGACAATTTTGAAAATTAACATAGACTTTTTTTAAAATTTAAAAAAAAATTGCATGAACATTTTTTAAAATGGGAAAATTTTGTATTCGTAAAATGTTACAAATTTGTGCTCGGAAAAAGTGGAAAATTTTGAAATTTTATCTTCGTAAAATGTGGAAAATTAGTAGACCTAATCGGAAAACCTAGAGAATTTTGAAAATTTGTACACTGAAAACGTGGACAATTTTGTTAATTTGTACTCGGAAAACGTGGAAAAAATAGCAAATTTGTACTCGGAAATCGTAGAA
Source organism: Megaphyllum sjaelandicum (assembly GCA_034698745.1). Taxonomy (NCBI): domain Eukaryota; kingdom Metazoa; phylum Arthropoda; class Diplopoda; order Julida; family Julidae; genus Megaphyllum; species Megaphyllum sjaelandicum. The sequence goes on along the minus strand of JAQGBX010000726.1, from coordinate 24,830 downwards.
AATTTTGGAAATTAATACTCAGAAAACGAAGAACATTTTGCAAATTTGTACTCTGAAATCGTAGAAAATTTTGTAAATTAATACTCAGAAAACGTGGAAAATTGTGTGAATTTGTACACGGAAAACGTGGAATATTTTGCAAATCTGTACTCCGAAAATGTGTAAAATGTTTGCAAATTTCTACTCGGAAATTGGGCCCTGAGCTAACCTTGTAGAAGTATAAAACATTCTTCCCTGACTTTTCCAGCTCATTTTCAAGTTTCCTGACTTTACCAGATTTTCCAGGTCTAGGAGACCCCTGAAAAACTTAACATCGAAAACAAAAAAAAAATGCACTCAGGAACATGTTCCATGGTAACAGAATTTCTACAGAAATAACATTTTACCAAGGACATGGATGGAAAGAATAAATTGTATCATTGGTTTGTGGGCGCAGGCCAAAGGCAAAAGCATCATCTCAGGAACAGCATTTGTTTAGGATTGAATAAATCTAAGCAAATGTTCGAAACTGCAACACTTGCTTAGGAACATGTCTTTAACTCGATATACATGTACAGCATGTACAATGTTTGGTATTGAATTTACGATCACATCCATCATCATTATCGCCTAAAACACCTACACTTTAGGTCAACATTGAACTATATACGGAAGAAGATTGTCCAATTTCCGTTCGTTGACGACAGATGGCGCAGCCTGAATGCCCGCGGGGAACATTCGCAAATATTATAAGATTTTCGTCTAAGGATTTTCGAGAAATCCTAGGAAACACAAGGTTCTTATCGATTTTTTTTATGTGTGTGTGTGGCTCGTGTGCATATTCAAATCCCATTATATTCATGCGCATGCGCAGTAATGAAATTTAACGCTTCGCCCATGGCCATATAGCGTCTAAATGGGTAATTAAATTCGCCATCAAGAGCTGGAAATATTCCCCGTTAAATTGCCGTATTTTTTAACGGAGGGAGCAGCAAAAAAAAAACACAATGGGGTTTTAACCACGTGATCGCAGATTCAGCCAATCGATAAACTCTGTAGGTCTTAGTCGGATGTGACTGGGTGTTATTATCAGCAAGAGAGGGGATATTGCTTAAGCAAGCATTACGCATACTGCTTATACAATGGGTTTTAATAAATTACGATGCGAGGTAATTAAATTTATCTGGATATAGCGAAATTTTTCATCTTTGAAAACCTCCTTCAGAGCTAGGGTTCAGCACCAATAATGTCGAGCATATTTTTTTTTAGTCTAAAGATGCTGGAGGGTAGACATTATTTTAAGGGGTCATGTGCTTAAATTTGTTGCCTAGGTTTTGACAAAATATTCAATCAACTTTTGAGGGGTGCAAGCTTAGGCTATACGGTATAAAGGGTACAAATATTTAGAAACAGACTTAAAAGCGGGATGTGCGAGGAAGACAGTTGCAAATTATAACCGGAAACCATAAACAGGGTTCCCACAGATATTTCATATTCAACTTCCCTGACTTTTCCAGATTTTTTTTTAAAATTTCCCTGACCAATGATAATGCCATAAATTGACATTTTTCCAAAATTGACCCTAGGAAATATATTTTTTTTTAAATTTACTAACGACAACTTAAAAAAAATTGCATTACAATTTTGTAAAATTGGAAAATTTTGTTTTCGGAAAATGTTGAAAATTTGTGCTCGCAAAAAAGTGAGAAATTTTGCAATTTTGTCCTCGGAAAAAAGGGGAAAATTTGTACTCGGAAAACCTAGAGAATTTTGAAAACTTGTACACGGATATTTGGCCAATTTTCCTAATCTGTACTCGGAAAACTTGGAAAATTTTGCAAATTTGTACTCGGAAAACGTGGAAAATTTTGCTAATTTTGTCCTCGGAAAATGTGGCAAATTTTTGCACATTTCTACTCGGAAAATGGGCCCTGACCTAACGTTGTAACAGTATTAATTTTGGATCACCATGACTGCGTTGAATTTCCCTGACTTTTTTTAAAATAAACCATTCTATCCGGACTTTTTCAAGTATTACAGGTCTAGGGGGAACCCTGTTTTATCCTCCAAAATGGTGTTAAATTGTGAACAAAAACAATTTTGTACAAAATATACTAATGATTTTTGCTCTCTTTGAGAAAAACCAAGTAAAAAACCGATGAGAAAAACGTGTTTGTCAAACACGTATCCACATATTAAAATTTAACATTAACACGTACTCAGATTATCTTAACAAATGTCAGATACGAATAATTTGAACATGTTTTCGAATAGAATAACGTGTTTTAAAACCACGATAAATTTTGTTAACAGGTAATTAACGCGTGTTTTCGATCACGTGATAAGATCACGTAATCAAACATGTTTAGGTTTACATAATCCAAACGAGTTTTTGAACTCTCGTCCACATCGAATTATCCTAGCATTATAGGCTTTATTCACAATGAACTACAGTAAAACCTGTTAAGAGTGACCACAAAAAGAATGCCATGTTGGTACTGTACACTAGTGGTCACCATTCAAAGGTGGTCACTTTTCCAGGTTTTATAAAATGTATACCCGATTATAAAAATACACATAGCCTCCTTCCAGGTTCAATTTTTCATTAAATAATTCTGACCTAAATTGCATTTTTTGGGGTACAAAACCCGAGTTTGGGACAGTGAGAGGGGTGCCGTCCCGGGTCCGAACCCGTGCAGGTGGTGTCCCCATTTGGGACAAAAAATTATTTCACAAAAAAGCCCATATTTTTTCATGCAAAAAAAGGAGCTCTTCGGCATGCAGGCAGGCACCCCACCAAGACCCAATATCCTAACCAGGGTGAAATCGAGCCCGGGGCCATTTAGGTTACCCAGGGTGATTAATAACTGAGGGGTACGGACCAGGTCCACCTGCAGGTAAATCTGATTTAGTCCAAAAAGCAGTTGAAGGAAAAACGGATCGAAGCTTACTGTGTGCGCTAATCAATTCCTCGCTGGGCTTGTTTATGAACGTTGCGGTCAAGCGGTCAGTTTCCAGTTCGTAAATCTGTCCGAAAAATATTCAGGTGTTAATTGCCGACGAAATGAATGCTGGGAATGCCATCAACACCTAAGTTTAAAAAAAAATTTCGTAGGAATTTTCAAAGACTGTAAATAATTAGGGAAAAAATTGGGTATCACGTGATTTGTTGCGCGTGCCTGGTTGTGGGTTCATGTCATGCATTCATCAGTGTCCGAGTGAGCTAGGGGTCAGTGGGGTCAACGGGCGGGGCATTTCTGGAATAATTTGTTGTGCTAACATTCTTAACGTCCAAATTTTCATCAGAAATGAACGCTATTTTGAACTTATCTACATGTAAATTTAAATTTCTGTAACCGTTTCAAACATGTTAAACACGTACAATGTATTAGTTAGACGTGAAATATTGGTTATCATATGTAGGGTAAAACTGATGAATTAAAAACATGTAAATTTGAGACTATTTTATAAATCTAAAGACCATATTTTACGACAACGTTAATTTCTTTTCAATAACATCAACAAAATGTTCCTAACAAATTGTAAATGTGTGATTAAACCCCGAACCGAAATTTTCATATTATCCCAAAAATATACATAATAAGCTCATTTTCCCATTACAAATTTGCAAAATTTTCATTTTTCTCGAGCATAAACTTGAAAAATTTTCAACTTTTTCTGAGATCTTTTTCAAATTTTTCCATGTTATCCCGAGGACAAATTTGAAAGATTTTCCACGTTTTTTCGAGGATAAATTTTCAAAACTTTCCACGTTTTCCAGAGGACAAATTTGCCACCTATTCCAAGTTTTCCCAAGGACAAATTTTCAAAACTTTAAACGATTTCCAGAGAACAAATTTTCAAAAATGTCCACGTTTTCCAGAGGACAAATTTGCAAAAATTGCCACGTTTTCCCGAGGACAAATATGCAAAAATTTCCCAAGTGCAAATCTTCAACATTTCCAACTGTTTTCAAGTACAGATATGTAAAATTTTCAACAGTTTCCGAGGAGAATTTGTAAAAAAATTCCAGCAGATTCTGAAGATAAATTAGCCACATTCTCAGCCTTTTTTTAGATTACAAAATTTAAGTTTTCCGCGTACAAATTTGCGAAACTTTCTGTTTTCAAGTACATGCAGATTTGAAACATTTTCAACAGTTTCCGAGAAGAATTTTTAAGAATTTCCAGCAGATTCTGAGGACAAATTTGAAACATTCTCAACATTTTCAGACCACAAAATTTATGTTTTCCAAGTACAAATTTGCAAAACTTTGGGTATGCAAATTTTTTTTAAAGTTTACGATGTTCGAATGGGGAAGGGGGTTTTCTTACTAACCGGACACAATTTGGACAGGGGGTAGGGAGGGACCAGGAGAGTCCAATTTTGGGTAACTTTTTCGGACATCCTTTTTGAATGGCCCCCTATCAACTCAAGTTTTCGTTTTAATTATACGTGTAAATTGTCTTTCGTAAGCCATTTTTCATAACCTGAACCTTAATTTTTCATTATTTTCATTTTAGCATAACGTTAACAGGTTTTAATTTCGGAATACGATTGATTTATGAGTGCCAGTGTGTGGGCCCCAAATTCATTCCTTTTTTACTGGACAAGGTCCACATTTTTTTTACAAATAAATAAATAAAAAAACCGGTGTTTTAGCAAGGAGGAATTATGGGAGCAGTATTTTAGCATTTAACAAATAGCGCTTCAGTTTCTTTTTTCAGATGCATTATTGTCATTTCGAGATACAGTAAATACACCAGGCTTGTTTACGAGCAATTTGGAGACACAACCAGCTAGGCACCAAAATTTAAGGATGAGAATAAAATGGCGAGATGTATTACGAGTGACCCCGTGACCCGGGTGGGGTCAGCAACCAGATGGACGAGATAAAGCCCAAAAACTTGGTGTTTTTCATCAAAAGTTACATCGTTTTATAAGCGGAAAAACAAGCTCTTAATAAATTTGTTTTCTGTTTCTTATCTCGTTTCTTACTAGAACTGACCGCTTGCCATTTTTGCATTTTTCCCTACTTTAAATGTCGGAAAAATGCCCGTTTCCCCCCCATCAAAATTGCTTTCTTAGTAATGAAAAACATTTCGGAAATTAAGCCTAACTCCGTACGCTATAGCTCCCTATTGCCGGCATACTAACTAAGCAGCGAATTGCCATTTGAACTTAATTTAAGGAAGTGATAGAAGATAAAACCATGAATAACATAGCGTTGCCTTGAATACGTAATTTTTTCCTTATACTTTTATCTCGACTTCATATTTCAGGGATCATAAGTCTCATTTGAACTTTTTTTTTATATTTCTACATAAAATGCGGATTTCTTACATGCCTAATTGTGACGTTTATGATAGATGGCGCTGCAGTAAATTGGCGAGGGGTTGAAGCTCCGGTCGAAAAAGGTCAAATGACCTAGGGGTCAAACTCGAGGCACGTAACCGATGAGGGGTCAGCGAATGCCATTTCAAATTTAAACATCGGAAGATCCAGAATAATCTCATATTGCCTTGATGGAAATCTTATAACATCAAAATGATACGTGAAAATTTGTTTCACATCGTTGTACATGTACACCAAATGATGCAGGGTTCCCCTATAAATTTCCTTTTCAAATTCCCTACCTTTTACAGGCTTTAAAAAAAATTTCCCTGACGAATGACAACGTGAAAAATTGATATCATTTCCAAAATTGACACTGGAAAATATTTTTTTTAAATTTACTATAGCAACAATTTTAAAATTAACATAGATATCTTTATAAAAATTTAAAAAAAAAATTGCGTGAACATTTTTTAAAATGGGAAAATTTTGTATTCGGAAAAAGTAAAAATTTTGTGCTCGGAAAAAGTGGGAAATTTTGCTATTTTGTCTTCTGAAAATGTGGAAAATTTGTACACGGGAAACGCGGACTATTTTGCTAATTTTTAATCGGAAAACGTGGAACAGTTTGCAAATTTGTACTCGGAAAACGTGGACAATTTTGAAAATTTTAATCGGAAAACGTGGAAAATTTGTGCAAATTTCTTCTCGAAAAATGGGCTCTGAGCTAACCTTGTAGAAGTACTAATTTTGGATCGCCATGACTGCGTTGAATTTCCCTAACTTTTTCAAAATAAACCATTCCTCCCTGACTTTTCCAGTTCATTTTCAAGTTCCCTGACCTTTCCAGGTTTTCCAGGTCTGGGGGAACACTGACACCCAAGGTAAAATGTGCGTTGCGTTAGGTGATATGTATAGGAGAAAAATGAAGATGAGAGATGAAGAGGATGAGCGCAAAAAGGAGTATAAAAACTCAGAAAAAGTAGGTCAAAAAAGTCAATGGTTATTTATGATCGATTTTGAGTTGCTATTTCGGAATTGGTCATAATAATACATTTGGTGACGTCATCAAGTCTTCGTTACTTTTGTCATTTGAGTACCCGAGCTTACGCGTGTACACGTGTTAACATTTATTGCCGTATAAGAACAATAAATTTTAATAATCCAAACCTTTTACCAAAAGAATTTTGATATACGGTATACTGATATTGAGTATTTCATACAGCGTAATATATACAATATAACCTGGAAAAGTGACCACCTTTGAATGGTCACAACCTGTTTATGTTGGCCACTTTTTAGTGTTTTGTTTTTTCTAGTGTTCATGTCCTTCATAAAAATTCTTCGTATAGTGACCACCCGCCTATTTTGTTCAATGGCCAGTGTGTGTTATCTTTTTTTGCAATTTTTACATTGCTAATGTATCTTATAAAGTGACCAGATAACGGATGAGTCTCCTTAAATCCTGTTTTAACCATAGTGGTTCCCAAATAATTCAGATAATCATGTTATTCAGATTGAAAAAAAATCACTGAAAACATGATCGTAAGAAGCAAAAAGCATACTTGGGAAATGCATTAAACTTGAATATCACAGTCAGTGTTATGAAATTCTCCAATTTTTTTTTTGTAAATTCGTTTCAATGGTAAAATTTAACGACTTTCAATTTAAGCATATCCATAGTCACATAAATGTGTCGTTGTCGCGAAATAATGTCCGCTTGTCAATCGTAAATTGTACGTTAGATGTCGCTTTTTTCAAATAGGCGGGGCCATAAAAAATTGTCAGCATTTTCATTATTTAATTGCTTCGCTATATTCACATGCGAAAAACTGCGCTTTATTTCGGTTATTAAGCGCATTTGCATGGAAATAAATGGCTGTCGTAGCAGCTGCATTTTCATTTCAATGAAATATATATTTTTTTTATCCCGGATTTTTAATGTCTGTAAGACCGAGTAGAGATATTAAATAAAAAATGTATAATTTCCGATAGAAAAGCTCATCAAAAAAACTATAAAGCGCATCTGTTTCTTACGACCAAAGATGCTTGATTAGAAATTTTATAATGGATAAACCAATCATGAATAATCACGGTGTGCGCATGCGCAAATTTCCCATCCCCTTTTTCCAAATGGGAGGGAAAATGGCGATTCGTCCCCTTTTTTTTCTCTCATTATTTTTAATTCGTTAAATTATAGGCCTTTATGTGGACTTGGTGCAAACCTAATAATAATACATGATTTTTATGCATTGCTCGGCATGGACATGTATTCATGAATGTACAAAAACATGGTATGAAACATGTACAGTATGTACATTACATGAACATGTGCTATTTGTTTGGAAATGAGTAATTTAACGAAATTGTACCAATATTATTTTTATCAAAAAAATATTTTACATATTTTAACACGTCGTATTTTAACCTAAAATATATATTTTTGAGAGATTGAACAATCTTTAAGAGAGGGCCAGAACATTGTAGGCAGAGACGCAATTATTGATTAGAAGTATGGATTTGTAATCGGAATGCTTCAAACACATAAAATTGTCTTAATTTCTCAGAAATTTCATCTTATTTTCTTTCTTTCTCTGCCAAGTTATCGATCGTTTTTTCTCTATCTGATATACGAGCAAGGAACCGCCTAAATCCACGATTATATTGCTCATTAAAACTTTAATCAAATTATATAGTCCTTGCAGAGATATAAACAAAAATGCGCATGTATTAAGGATGCTTCTCTCGAATGGATAATCTATTTTTTTTCTGAATTTCTGATATTCGAGAACCGGTATAGCAGCCATTTGCAAAAACATGTGTTAAAAAAATCTTAACAAAATAAGGTCACCACAATGTATAGAAGCAAAAACAAATCTAAAAAATGTTATTAAATCTGAAAATTTTAAATCTTTAAAATATTTATGCGAAATATACTTAAATCAACGAAATTATTCAACAAATTATTTTCAATTTAGCGACAAAATTTTCCAGAATTTGGACAAAATTCTTCACGATTTTGCGCCAAATTTTCTCAGATTCTCACGAAGTTCCCCATGCACAAATCTCGCCAAATTTCCCCAAAATCTGACAAAAAATTCCCTGAAAACCTCGCCGATTTCCCAAAACCTCATTCAATCTTCAAAATCCTAAATACTTTCTACATTTCTTTTAAATTACCAGAACAAGAAATAAAAAAATGAGAAAACGAAATCTAAAAAAATGTTATTAAACCTGAAAAATTTAAATCTTAGAATATGTATGGGACAAATTTGTATCCACAAAAATGTCGAAAAAATTCTTCGCAAATTAGCGTCAAATGTTTCCCAAAACCTGGTCAAAATTATTCACGAGTTAGCGCCAAAAAATTTTCTAAGATTCTCACGAAGTTCCCAATGCATATATCTCGCCAAATTTCCCCAAAATCTGACAAAAAAAATTCCCTTAAAACCTCGCCGATTTCCCCCAAACCTCGTCCAATCTTTTAAAATCCTAAATACTGCAAATGTCAACATTTCTTTTAAATTACCAGAACAAGCAGAAGCTCACATTGACTAAAAAAATCATTACTTGTATTAAAAAAATCTTTATTAGACCGATTAGGAGAAAGAAGACAGTTTTTTTAGTATATTTCTATCGATTTTTTCCTCTTTTCCGAATACCCATGCAGTTATGGGGGAGACACAAAAAGCTATAGGCAAAAAGGACGTAATTGGCAACCCTGATGCTGCGAAAAAAAAAACTATTCAGAATTTAAAATTCGTTGGTCGTGAATTTCTAATATAAAAGGCCCGGGGAGTGAATTTGATTGGAAACGCTTTTATTAAAGCTGTTCGTTCAGCTTTTTAAATCCTATATTTTTAAGACGGAGCTTCCTTATTGGACGAAATTATACATTGTTTGAATGGAAGTTTAATTTGCAATTTATATCGAGGAGCTACGTGCAAATTTACGCTCGCTTTCACCGTCTCCTAAATTGAATTTTTTTATATTATTAAAAGACAGAAAAAGGAGAGGGTTTTTATCTGATTTTTTTCCCCTATATATATATTCTGACTCTCTTTTTAGACAGCTTCTGAGAAACACGCTCAGTTTCGACTTCATTAAAGCCAATAAAGCATGCGTTAATCTTATTTTTTTATCGCCTAATAAAATTATCCCTCCTAGAAGCTAAAAGTTGTTGATGAATTTCTAGGCAAAACTTTTAAAACTAACGAAGCAATTGCTTTTTTTTTCTCCTATACTAAAGCGAATAAGATTTAAGGGCCAATATCTACTTTGATCCGATTACTGCGAGGGATTTCGTAATCATATTTGCTCACGTTGATTCAAGATCAATAATTATTCTAAGTTGTTTAAATAATGCGCACGATGCTAACTTAATTAGAAACGGGCTTTTTTTTACAAATAAGGAAGTCATGCACTTAGGATTTTGCATCAAAGCTTATTTGATCATAATTGAAAAGCTGAAACGTCAGATGCACTCCCATTTCATTAATAAATTACCCCTTCTGGCCCTCCTTCATTTCCTGCAAATTGCCATCAAGACACACTGACTAATACGTGAATAGTGATTTTGTAATCGTCAGATTCGTACGAAAAGTACAACATCAGAAATGTATGAAAAGTACAACACCAGAGTCAGAAACGACTGAAAAGTACAACATCAGACATCAGAAACGTATTAAAAGTACAACATCAGACTAAAAAAATATATGAAAAGTATAACATCAGACTAAAAAAAATATCAAAAGTAGGCCTACATCATCAGACTAAAAAAAATATGAAAAGTACAACAGCAGACATCAGAAACGTATGAAAAGTCAGAATCGTATCAAAAGTACAACATATCAGACATCAGAAAGATATGAAAAGTACATCATCAGATATCAGAAACGTATTAAAAGTACAACATCAGATATCAGAAACGCATAAAATTTACCTTAAAAATTGACCAGATAACAGATAAGTCACGTTACATCTTGTTTTAACCCTTGGACATGATGATTCTGTACTTTTTTGGTTGAATCCTTAATTTGAAATTTGTATGAAAAGTAAACATCAGAAACGTATGAAAAGTACAACATCAGACGTCAGAAACGTATGAAAAGTAGAATTAACATCAGACGTTCAAAAATGTATTAAAATTGCAACATATCAGACGTCAGAAACTTATGAAAGTACAACATCAGATGTCAGAAACTATGAAAAGTACAACATCAGACGTCAGAAACGTGTGGAAAGGACACGAACTGTAAAAAACAATGTTATTGTCATCCTTGTCTTATTATATCGTCTTATATTTGATGCTTATTTGATGATATACAGATATTTGATGCTTTGCGTATTTTTTTTTATCAAAAACTAAGGATGGAGGAGTATTTGCGAATTCAAAAAAGCTATAATTTTCTTATAACTAAGAAGTTGAAAGCCATCGAGGGTCTGGAAATATGAAGCCGAACAATTTATTATCCTAATTATTAAATTATGCAAATTGGCTAATCGATTTTTTTATGTCAATTATACTGCATAGACTCAATTACGCCCATACACATCCATTTTTGAAGTTATTCATATGAAAGTATATTTTAAGAAACCACGTTTGAATCGAAGCGTAATTCGTGTTTTTATTTATACCGCGTCTCAATAGTATCTTCATGGTATAAAAATAAACATCACATATTAAACATGTCAATGACACGTTTAAGTATCACGGAGATTTCACGAAATATCTCCACATTATCTAAGTACATAATTGGTGCAGTATTGACCATACAACTACAGTAAAACCTGGAAAAGTGACCACCTGATTATGTTGACCACTTCTTAGTGTTTTGTTTTTTTCTAGTGTACATTTCCTACATAAAAATTCTTTGTATAGTGACCAGAGACCACCTGTCTATTGCGTACAGTGATCAGTGTGTGTTTTTTTGCAATTTTTACATTGCTAATTTACCTTAAAAAGTGACCAGATAACAGATAAGTCACGTTGCATCTTGCTTTAATCCTTGGACATGATGATTCTGTACTTTTTTTGGTTTCGTGGTTTTTTACTACGTGTATTACAGTCTACATGTATAGCCTAAGTGCAGTGTACATGTTCGTTATTTTAATTTAATTCAGGCATTCTTTGTATAGTAACCACCTATGTAAAGTGACCAACGTAGCATTTCTGTCGGTGGTCACTCTTAACAGGTTTCACCGTACATGTATATTACGGAGATTCACGAAATATCTCCACATCACCTGAGTAAATAATTGGTGCAATATTGATTATACAACTATAGTAGAATTCCTGTATCAGTTTGAAATCAATTGATTGAAATGATCAGTATGCATTTTATACGTATCAGCTTTTACGGATGTATATTTAAAATAAATCGATTGAAATGATGGTGTGAAAATGAAGGTAAAGTGAAGTGCGTTTTGCACCGTGTGGTATCTTAAAAGACATTTTGACACCCTGTATTTATTGATGCATTTTTATACTCGCTAAAACATCATGAAAATAAACTCGTCGAATTTAATTTTGGGATTGAAAAAAAAAAATGTAATCTCTCCATTATTACGTGTAGCTTTTATAAGAAAGCTGTACATTTTGGAGAAATCTTAAAACTGAGGGTAAGTACAAGGATGGTTGGGAGACATTGCTGTTACTTCCCCCCCCCCCTTAACGCTTTCTCCAATCACTTCAATGATAAGATTTTTTTTACTAGGACTAATATTAATGATGAATATCATGATTTTTGTATTTCTTTTTCTCGTTCTTGTATATCTCTATCTTTTCGGCGTTATTTTCTATGGACTCGAAAAACTCGGCATGAGATAAACGAAATTATCGAAAATTTTGGAGTAGAAGAAAAAAAACGTAGGGGAGACTGAAAAAAATGACGAAAAAATGCCTTTTTTCCCTAAAGCACATGCATGTAGTCTGGGATGAAACAATGATAGAAAAAGAGGGGATATATATGTTAGGGGAAATGGGGGGAAAAGACGAGAAAAAAAAAGATGTGTGGGGGTAAATGCGAATAGGACTTTTCTTCTTTTTTGAGGGGAAAATCAGGGAGAAAAACGTTTTTGAGGTCCTATTGGAAAAATTTAGGGGGAGATACGAAGAATAGGACCATTGATAAAAGGCCACCTTTGACGACACAATGACACGGGCCAGACTAGACTGAAGTTTTTAGCAGAAAATGCACATTTTCAAAATGATCAGGAAATAGCTGAAAAAGCGTACGAGGATTACTACTCTGTTTAATGATTTTTTTTTGGTCCAAAATTTATCCGAAATAAAGGATGTCCAATCATCATTAGAGATATATCACTATTTCGGATTAATGTTTATACATTTAGATTGTCGAATAGCTATATAACGTTTGTCTTTTTTTTAATATTTGGTGCAAAATATAACCAGCTTATCAAAAAGGTGAGTAGCAAAAAATATTCTTAACAATTACAGTAAAACCTGGAAAAGTGACCACCTTTGAATGGTGAAAACCCGCTTATGTTGACCGCTTTTTAGTGTATTGTTTTTCCTAGTGTACATTTCCTTCATAAAAATTCTCTGTATAGTTACCATGACCACCTGTCTATTGTGTACAGTGAACAGTATGTGTTGTCTTTTTAGCAATTTTTACATTGCCAATGTACCTCGAAAAGTGACCAGATAACGGATGAGTCACGTTACATCTTGCTTTAACCCTTGGACATGATTATTCTGTACTTTTTTGATTTTGTGGTTTTTTATTACCTTTATTACAGTCTACATGCATAAGTGCAGCGTACATGTTCATTATTTTAATTTAATTCAGGCATTTTTTGTATAGTGACCACCTGTGTAGAGTGACCAACATTGCATTTTTTTGGTGGTCATTCTTAACAGGTTTTACTGTCCGAGGTTTTTATTAATTTCAAAATTAGCAAACGACAAAATTTAAATGTGAAATTCTCATTTCCATGTTTTTTATTCTTTGACAGCAGTCGAGGAAAAATTGAATTTAAACATTTTTTTTGTATAAAACTATCTTTGCCATTATTCCCAATAGAGAATATATTACTAGGAACTCTCACTTTAAGATGGCGTGGGTGGAATGATGATGGCTTTTGGCCTAAATGCACTGTTTTATTGACGTGCATCACTTTGAAATACCACTTGAGGTATTTTCGTGATAATCCTCAGTGCGAGTTATAACATCTACTGCTGAGGTCATTGGAAATGCCAATGACATTTTGAGTGCATTTTCCAAGACCTGCCATTTGATATGTTCAAATTCCTCGCAATCCGCGAGAGCTGAAGAGGAATGGGCCATAATATAAGCAAATATTTCGTATCTGCAAAACACCTCATTGAAAACTTTGGAGAAGTCAACTCTGGAATTCAGAAATTAAAGTCATGGGATTCGTAAAAAACGAAACAAAAAATGCACGAAAGTGTCCATGTGGGGGTGGTCATTGTACTGTATAAGGGGCATTTGTTCCACATAACATCCCATGGAATGTCCATACATGCACGCCACCTTCGTATTTTTCAAATACGGTAGGCAACATTTAAAGCCACAACTGACAATATGAAAGTTTCCATATAATGAAGAAAACATTTATGACCATGTGGGGTTGTTTTATATATGTCATACATGTCTTTAAACATGTATGGGTAAATATGGCCATGTGATCATTTTGTATTACAGCAGAAAACATGGAAGGTATTATGACGTTCTTTGAATGGATTAAACATGAATAGCACAATATGACATTTCCACATATGGCAGGAAATGAGATTTCCAAATTTCTGAAAGGAAATTAGATCACTAAATATCTGACAGAAAATGCTATTACCAAATGTCTGACAGGAAATTCCATTACCAAATACTTAACAGGAAATATAACTAGATTTCTGACAGGAAGTGCCATTACCAAATGTCTGACAGGAAATGCCATGACCCAAATGTCTGGCAAGAAATTCCATTACCAAATGTCTGACAAGAAGTGCCATTACCAAATGCTTGACAGGAAATACCAATTATACCATGACCCAAATGTCTGACAGGATATTCCATTACTAAATACTTGACAGGAAATATCACCAGATTTCTGACAGGAAGTGTCATTACCAAATGTCTGACAGGAAGTGCCCTTACTAAATGTCTGACAGGTAGTGCCACTACCAAATATCTGACAGGAAGTGCTATTACCAAATGTCTGACAGGAAGTTCCATTACCGAATGTCTGAAAGAAAGTGTCATTACCAAATGTCTGACAGGTAGTGCCATTACCAAATGCCTGACAGGAAACGCCATTACCACTGTCTAACAGGAAATGCCATTACTAAATGTCTGACAAGAAGTGCCATTACCAAATGCTTGACAGGAAACTCCATGACCCAAATGTCTCACAGGAAATATCACCTGATTTCTGACAGGAAGTGTCATTACAAAATATCTGACAGGAAGTGTCATTACCAAATGCTTGACAGGAAATGCCATGACCCAAATGTCTGACAGGAAGTTCCATTAGCAAATATCTGAAAGGAAGTGTCATTGCCAAATGTCTGACAAGAAGTTCCATTACCAAATGTCTGACAGGAAATGCCAATACCAATGCCTGACAGGAAACACCATTAGGCCTACCAATGTCTGACAGGAAACGCCATTACCAAATGTCTGACAGGAAATGCCATTACCAAATGTCTGACAGGAAATGATATTTCCATAAACTTGAGAAGGCTACAAGTTTTGGATAAATGAGCGTTCTCACTTCATTTCGCCATGCATTAATCATCTTTAAAAATTCGCTTTTTCTCAAAATAAAATTTTTTTTGGTGTCACTATTTAAGCAAGAGTAGTACATCGCGATTCTCAATCACATATTGATCCTCCATCATTATTCAAGTTTTCTCAAAGTAAGAAGAAAGAAACCACCGAGTGAATTTCCAATAACCCATCAAGAGTATTATCCTGACCAATAAACCTCACTAGGGTAAAATTTGAATTTCGACCTGTCAACCAAAAAGCTTTAAAGGATTTCAAGGAGAAGTAAAACCGAATAATCGATAAGCTTATGTCAACTGACAGACAATCTTCCTGTTCTATAGGCATTTTAATTTAAACGAAATTATGCACAGATCATTTCATGGTTTTGGGGAGAAATGAAGAAAATGGCATCTCTTGTCATGCGCATAAACGTATTCGTAAATCCACCTTGGGCCAAATCTATTATCTCATGATCCTCTTTTGTTTATTGGATAAATGGAAAAATTCTCGAGAGATGCTTTAAAAATCAATTGATATTGAATTAAATACGATAAAGAAATTGCTTTTTGAGATCTGCTTAGGGAATATCAATCCAATTTTAACCTGATTTAGTATAAAATTGTGAAAACAAACTTTGTGAATATATTCTTGGGTTAAGAGGGTCTTCATCAAACGAAGGTAAATTACCAGCTGCAACTTATAAGGTTTTTTTTTCAAAAAATTTAATCTTATTTTTTCCCCCATTAAAAAAATTACAATTTATGTTATTCCATTTTTTATTTCTAAAAAAACCTTTGTAAATAATTTCATTTAATTCAAAACTTAATAGAAGATTGTAAAAGCATTTTTCGACAGCATTAAAATGTAACATTCTTAAGTTTTAATTTATTAATTTTCAATTTATTAATTAATTACCAATTAATGTTTAGTTTAAGATAAAATTTTCAGATTTTTTAATATAGTTTTGAATAAATTTTCAGATTTTTTAATATAGTTTTGGATAAATTTTCAGATTTTTTAATATAGTTTTGGATAAATTTTCAGATTTTTTAATATAGTTTTGAATAAATTTCCGGATTTTTTAATATAGTTTTGAATAAATTTTGGGTAGTTTTTTTTTTGGCATAACATTAAATATTTTTAATAATGTTTGCTCATAGATAACGAATAGATACAAAATAAATGTGAATTTCATATTCATAAATATCCCATAAATAGTTTGATCAGTAAAGAATATTAAAATTTGATCTTAATTGAATAAAACTATTCCCTCTAATTCTGGATAAGCATAACAAGCATACTACAGTAAAACCTGTTGAGTGACCACTATACTCACTATACATTGGTCACTACACAAAGAATTCCTTAATTAAATTAAAATAATGAACACGTACACTACACTTATAACATGTAGACCGTAATACACGTAGTAAAAAACCACAAAACCAAAAAAAGTACAGAATAATCATGTCCAAGGGTTATAGCAATGTAACGGTACTCTTCTATTATCTGGTCACTTTTTAAGGTACATTGGCAATGTAAAAATTGCAAAAAAAGACAACACACATTGGTCACTGTGCACAATAGACAGGTGGTCACTGGTTACTATACACAGAATTTTTACGAAGAAAATGTACGCTAGAAAAAACCAATACACTAAAAAGTGGTCAACATAAACAGGTGGTCACCATTCAAAGGGGGTCATTTTTCCAGGTTTTACTGTATTTTTTTTCTCAAAAATAATCGAAGAAGTTGGAGGAAACTTCAACAGTGCAGACAGATGTAAACATAACCATAACCCATGTTTACATTTTCTGCAGAATTTAATAATCTTCCTCACTCATCTTGCATGCATGAATATGAATGAAACTTTATCTACATCTACATTTTGACTTTATATCAGTAAGCTCTAGTTCCTGTTATTCATGAATATGGTAATAAACGTAGCATCCTTTTTGATACTCGAATATCCAATAAGAAGCATCAAACTTCATCAGTATTTTATGAATGGCATAACTATATGGAAAAACACAACTAATAAATTTATGGAATTGTTTAATACACCAATGCGGAAGTCTAAAAATAGAGTCAGCTTATTGTTTTTATACCGGATTTAGTGATGAGTTGCGTAGCAACATTTTCAATCATTCTTAAAACAACCGTATGGATGATACATGTAATACAGTACTATGTGTGTGGATATGGGAAAATTTTAATACATTTAAAAAAATGTGTTTGGAATAATGTACAGTAGAACCTCCGTAAGTTGACCACCCAAGGGCGGAAACAAAATCAATATATGAAGGTGGTCAACATATGGAGGTCCATCTGGTGACCAACCAGAGTATGAAAATTTGGTCAACATACGGAGGTGGTTAACATATGGAGTGGTCAACTTAGGAGGATCTATTGTATGGGAAATTATTCATATCTTGGAACATTGTAACATTGTAACATTGTAACATAGCAATGCATTGTAAAATACACTTGAAACCATGCAAAGATTGGAACATCGTAGGCTAATGTATTTAAAAAAATGCATTTTAATTCTATTCAACTCAGTACCCTACTATCAGTAAATCAATTATTCATAGATTGAAACATTGCAATGCATTTAAAAAATGCGTTTGAAATTATGCATAAATTAAAACGTTGTAATGCATTTCAAAATGTATTTGTAAATATGCATGGATTGGAACATATTGTAATGCATTTAAAAAATTCATTTTAAATTATCAATAAATTGGAACACTAGTGTAGTTCAAAAACGACCTTGGAAATATGCATCACTTCAATTTTGTAATGGATTGCAAAAATACAGTTTTGTAACGTATTCTCGTGAATTGCAATTTCAAAACATTTTCGGAAACTCATTTTAATAACGCAGATTGCATTTTAAAATGCATTAAAATATACAGCATTTTTTTTAAAAAATAAATTAGCAAAAAATTTTTTTTTCTAAATTGATGAAATTATAAACAGTTTTCAATGTGTTCAAAAGTGCAACAATAATAATCAATAAAAAAACTAAGAAAAAAAAAAGAAAATGTCTGAAAACAATTCAGAACTTCTTAATTTATATAAAAAACAGGTTAAAGCAGTTTTCGATCATAAGATCAAACGTTGAATATAATGTACCAACAATAAACGTTTAATAATAACCGCAATAATGAACACCAATTTCAGATAAATATGAACAAGAGAAATAATTACAAAAAAAATACATATTATGTTAGATTGCATTTTGAAATAATTGGCAACTCTTGGATGGTTCATTAAGCATAATTTCTGCATCTGACACTTCCTGCAATAATGTTATTATTTCGTATCTAACTTTTATTCATTGTATTGAATAGAAATTAATTCACATTATTTTATATCATCTTCAAATTGGTCTCGTTAATTTTGCTTAACTTTTATATTCATTATTCATCCTTTGATCAACTTGTATAATTTTTTTACGTATTGTATATGATTCGCCCACGCTCTATTTGCCCTTAGTAACATAATTAAGGTTAAATTAAATCCCTTCAACTTTATCGTAATTGTTTATTACTGAGAACCAATTTGGCTAGAAGGATAGTTAACACAATTTAATTTAAGATCGAATAGCACAGCTATAAATTAAGTGATTATATTTATGCTAAGCTTAGTAACGATTATAAGTAAATTAAATCCCTAAAACTTCATCAGAACTGTTTATTACTAGTGACTAATTTGGCTAAAAGGATATTTAATGAAATTTAATTGAAGATCGAATGGCAAAACCACGAATTAAGTAAGTACTCAATGTAAGTAAGATAAAAGCAAATTGGACACTATACACAAGTTGAATTTATCTAAGATTATCATAGTGCTAAACCCTTTTTATAGTCGTATTTTTTGTACGTAAATTTCAACTTCTATACATTTAAATTCCTGCATAAAGTATTCCAGAGTTGGGCAAAAATCATTTGAAACAAATAATTGAAAACTGAAACCTAATATATTGAGTTTTAGTTCCAACTTGTAACTGAAACTTAGTTGAGCTTGGAACTATTTTTTTCTCAACCAACTAGTTTCAATTGCTGAGGATTAACAACTGTACAGATTTAGTTATTAGTTATCCCAGCTAATAATGATTAACTATTTAGTCGTAACTGTAATTAACTAATAAATTAGTTTAATAATGGCCAACTCTGACGTAAGCCATATGAGACATGACCTAGAAAACATTGCAGCAAAACAAGTGTTTCCGCAAACATTCCGCAAGATCGAATGGCAAAACCACGAATTAAGTAAGTACTCAATGTAAGTAAGATAAAAGCAAATTGCTTTCGTGGACACTATACACAAGTTGAATTTATCTAAGATTATCATAGTGCTAAACCCTTTTCATAGTCGTATTTTTTGTACAATTTCAACTTCTATACATTTAAATTCCTGCATGACGTATGCCAGAGTTGGGCAAAAAGCAGTTAAAACAAATAATTAAAAACTAAAAACTAATATATTGAGTTTTAGTTGCAACTTGTAACTAAAACTTAGTTGACCTTTGAACTATTTTTTCTCAACCAAATAGTTTCTGTTGCTGAGGATTAACAACTATACAGATTTAGTTGTTAGTTATCCCAACTAATAATTATTAAATATTAAGTTGCAACTGTAATTAAATAATAAATTAGTTGAATAATGCCCAACTCTGACGTAAGCCAGAAACATGACCTTGAAAACCTTGCGGCAAAACAAGTGTTTCCGCAAACGTTTCATCCAAGTGTTTCACAAATTTTTAGGAAACAGATATGACGTAACATTTTTGTTGCGAAACACTGTTTCATGACATGTGTTTATCCAGTGACGATCCAGATCAAAAAGAAAAAAATATGTTTCCGAAACATGTTTCAGTTGCAGATGACTAGAAACATGTACCGGGTACATTTCGGAACATAATTCTTCTGATTAGAAAATATATTTAAATTAAAAATGATTATTATTTACAGTAAAACCTGTTAAGAAACACCACCAAAAAAATGCAATGTTGGTCACTGTACACAGGTAGTCACTATACAAAGAATGACCGAATTACAGTAAAACCTCCGTAAGTTGACCACTTAAGGGTGGAAACAAAATGGTCAACATAGGGAGGTGGTCAACATATAGAGGTCAATCTCCCATAACAACGTGCATGATGGTGACCAAACAGTGTATGAAAATTTGGTCAACATACGGAGGTGGTCAACTTAGGAGGTTGTACTGTAAATTAAAATAATGAACATGTACACTGAAAAAGTACAGAATCATCATGTCCAAATGTTAAAGCGAGATATAACGTGAATCATCTGTTATCTGGTCACTAACAGGTCACTATACAGAGAATTTTTATGAAGGAAATGTACACTAGAAGAAAAAAAACAATACTCAAAAATGTGGTCATTATTCAAAGGTGGTCGCTTTTCCAGGTTTTTACTGTATTTTAAAAACATTCCCATATATATCACTTTCCCAAATTGTCTACTTCCGGTTTAACAGGGCCTAAAATCGATAGAAATGAGTTCTATATATTCAATAATAGCCACAGTTTTCAATAGTTTAGTTAGATGAAATCAATCGAATTTTTTGAAATTTTCTGGTCATTGAGCATCTATAATTAAGTAACCATAGTTCGCTAACAATTCCATAAATTAAACAAGACAGATGTTGCCATGACAACAAATCATGGTTTCTCCAGGAAATCTTGAATGATTCCACGAATGCTCTTGATGCAAGCATTTCCTGGTAATTTAGCTTCTACAGTTAAGTATAACCGTACAGGGTTGCCCCAGAAATTTCATTTTCAATTTCCCTGACTTTTCCAGGTTTTAACAAAATTTCCCTGACCAATGACAACGTGAAAAATTAACGTATTATCCAAAATTGACACTGAAAATTTTTTTTGAATTTTACTAACGACAATTTTGAAAATTACCATTGACAGTTTTTTTTAAAAATTAAACAAATTGCATGAAAATTTATTAAAATGGGAAAATTTTATATTCGGAAAATGTTAAAAATTTGTGCCCGGAAAAAAGTGGGGAATTTTGCATGTTTATACTCGGAAAACGAGGACAATTTTGCAAATTTGTACTCGGAAAACGTGGACAATTTTGCAAATTTGTACTCGGAAAATGTGGACAATTTTGCAAATTTGTACTCGGAAAATGTGGACAATTTTGCAAATTTGTACTCGGAAAACGAAGACAATTTTGCAAATTTGTACTCGGAAAACGAGGACAATTTTGCCAATTTGTACTCGGAAAACGAGGACAATTTTGCAATTTTGTACTCGGAAAACGTGGACAATTTTGCATATTTGTACTCGGGAATCGTGGAAAATTTTGCAAATTTGTACTCGATAATCGTGGACAATTTTGCAAATTTGTACTCGGAAATCGTGGAAAATTTGGCAAATTTGTACTCCGAAAATGTGGAAAAGTTTTACAAATCTGTACTCCGAAAATGTGGAAAATTTTGCAAATCTGTACTCCGAAAACGTGGAAAATTTTGCAAATCTGAACTCCGAAAATGTGGAAAAGTTTTGCATATTTGTACTCGGAAATTGGGCCCTTAGCTAACCTAATCGAGATGACTGCGTTGAATTAACCTGACATTTTCATAATAAACCATTCTTCCCCGACTTTTCCAGGTAATTTTCAAGTTCCCTGACTTTTCCAGGTTTTCCAGGTCCGGGGGGAACCCTGCCATAGTTCGTTAACAATTTCATTCGTAAAATATAGTCAATATAATTTAACGACAGAGGTTGTCAATGTTAAGAAACCATGGTATCTCCAGGGGGAAGATCGAATGAGTCATGACTGCTCTTGTTGTGACCAAGCAAGATCTCTTACAGAAGTCTTACAGATGTCATTAGAGACGAGTACAAAACGAGCCAATTACACGTGTTCCTGGGTGCTGATGTAGCTGAAGAGGATTACGGTAGTAAGTCGGTGAAATCCTGTTGGCAAGAGCAGCTAGTCATTGAACGCAAGAATTGAGCAACCAGTGACAGAAGCTGCTTCAAGAAACTACGTAATTGAGTTTTAGGAAATTGTAATTAGGATCAAAGCGGGGGGATTAAGGTCTTAACCCAAGAATAGAAATCATGACATTTTCACTAATTCTTTGAAGGGTCATTGGGGAGAGGAGAGAGGTCCCTCAACCATGGAATCTTCTTCCAACAAGATCCTTCATTAGGTCAATGATCATCTTTGTTTACATCAATAATAAGAGTGTCCCCCTGGAGAGGTATTCCGGTTTGATGCGGGCAAAAAAAATTAGGTTTCAATTACGTTTACATTCCTATAATCTCTCTCATTCAATGTCCTGAATGAGCAACTCTTATCGGAAGTTGATGAAAAGCAAAGATTATGTAATATTATCAATGGCCAGAATGATGGCATTGATGTTGGGAAAATTCTATGTCAGTATAGATGGCCATGAACTGGCTCGCTGCATATACATGTACAGTAAAACCTGGAAAAAGTGACCACCTTTGAATGGTGACCACCTGTAATTATGTTAACCATTTTTGAGTGCATCGTTTTTTCTAGTGTACATTTCCATCATAAAAATTCCCTGTATAGTGACCAGTGACCAGTGACCTCCTGTCTATTGTGTACAGTGGCCAGTGTGTGTTGTCTTTTTTGCAATTTTTACATTGCTAATGTACCTTAAAAAGGGACCAGATAAAAGATGAGTCACGTTACATCTTGCATTAACCCTTGGACATGATGCATCAGTACGTTTTTTTGGTTTTGTGGTTTTTTACTACGTGTTTTACAGTCTACATGTATACTACATAAATGTACATGTTCATTATTTTAAGTTAATTCAGGCATTCTTTGTATACTTACCACCTGTGTACAGTGACCAACATAGCATTTTTTTGTGGTCACTCTTAACAGGTTTTACTGTAGCTGTTAACGTTTTGTTCATATGGGCAGGTGATGTGTTATAAATTTAAAAAGTCAATAAACGGTACCTCCAGTCCTGGAAAACCTGGAAAAGTCAGAACTTAAAAGCTCAGGGTCCATTCGCAAACTTTCCAATTTTTCCAGTACAAATTTGCAAACTTTTTATTTTTCTCGAGCATAAAAATAACGTAATTTTAACCTTTTTCCAAGGTCATCTTTTACAAATTTTCCACGTTTCATCGAGGACAAATTTTTATAAATTTCCAAGTTTTCCCGAGGATAGATTTTTAAAAACCTCCAAGTTTTCCCGAGGACAAATTTTCAAAAACCTCCAAGTTTTCCCGAGGACAAATTTTCAAAAACCTCAAATTTTTCCCAAGATAAAATATGTTCAAAAATTTTTCAATGTTTCAATGTTTCCCCGAGGAAACTTTTTCAAAAATTTCCAAGTTTAACCGAGGATAAATTTTCAAAAATTTCCAAGTTTAACCGAGGAAAAATTTTCAAAAATTTCCAAATTTTCCCGAGGGCAAATTTTCAAAAATGTCTAAGTTTTCCCGAGGACAATTTTTCACAAATTTACAAGCTTTTCCGAGGACAAATTTTCAAAAACCTCCAAGTTTTCCCGAGGACCTATTTTCAAAAATTTCCAAGTTTTCCCGAGGATAAATTTTCAAAAACCTCCTAATTTTCCCAAGGATAAATTTTCAAAAACCTTTAAGTTTTCCCGACGACTAATTTTCAAAAAGTTCCAAGTTTTCCAGTTCAACATTTTCAACAGTTTCCGAGTAGAAATTTGAAAAAAATTTCAACAGATTTTAAGGACAAATTAGCAAAATTCTCAACCTTTTTAGAGTACAAAATTTATGTTTTCTGAATCCAAATGGGGGAGGAAGAAAGTAGCAGGGGATCGATTGAATTAACAAATCCACAAGTAGGATGTACGAATTTCGAGACTCATTTAAAAAACTTGTAAACATATTTGCCTTTAAGTCTTCTTTAGCTACCGTTTGATACAACATAAAAAATGTTGAAACATGTTATTGGACAACAAAAGTTTCCATGTTTATGGGTCATCGAAACGGATGAAGGTCCTCAGAAGTAAACATTACCGAATGTTGTGCAAAACGTGTAAATAAATAAACTGGGTATTTAATTACGTTTCGTATTGTTGTTTGCGCTATCTTGGGGGATTTTGTTCATGTTTAATACAGAATTAATAGCTGAGTTGGATTCATCAAATGCGATTCGAGAGTAAGTACGACAATTTAATATTTCCCCGAGGTACAAAACTTAAAGAGAAATGATATATATTGCTATTAAATTGTTCATTCGTAACTCGAATTACCAGAAGCTGTTTACCTTCCGTGAATTCAAAATGAATTCGTGCATTTTTGCTCCTGGAAAATGTCCGTCTGGACAAAAGCTTTTGATTGGTCAAGAGTTTCCATTAAACATTTTATAAGCCAATGTTGAAATATATTTATTATTGCAATGATGGGAATTGGTACGTTTTAAATGACTATCATTTGAGGTTGAAAAAAATTGATTTTCGTATTATATCTTAGCTATAGTTTTTCGATTGGTCAAAAGTTTCCAATCTTTTGAAAAAGAAATACTAAAAAACAACTTTTGACCAATAGTCAACGCTTTCCAATATTTAAAAAAAACTGACCACTGGTCAGGAGTTTATATTGCATTTACGCTATAGTATCGTTAAACATCGTTTAAAATATTACATTATTTAAAAAACTTCTGACAATTGGTCAGAAGTTGCAATTATGTTTAATTGGTTAAAAGTTGCTGTTGTTTTTAATTGGTCAGAAGTTGCTAATATTTT